>BLKR01001479.1:0-92500 GCA_011170035.1 Teleogryllus occipitalis
TATCAACATCGGGATAATCGGAGTACAAACTAAATCAGCTGCGAGCAAATGTCACAGTAATTTCATAGTTAGAGGCAGTTTTAAAAGGTTGCAGATATTGAATAGCAATCTTCACTCCCAGTTTTATTTTAGGATCATAACATAAGTCTGAAAATAAAAAAAATACAAATAATTAATGTTTACGTAATTTATATTATCTACCACCTTTTAGTTTGAAAAAATGTATACGACACAGATATACGTCAGAACCATATAATGCATGAAGTATAATGAAATGACTGTTATATATGTTACAGGAATTTTCTTTTTCTGCTTCATCATGGTCATCATCATCATCATCACCACCACCACAACGGATTCTCCTTCATGACTTAACGGTTGAGACAGAAGTGTCTTTATCGGTTTCTTGAAATGAGTTAAGGTTTAATCTTAGATGCTCAACGTCTCTTCATCGTTATGGCTTGAATTTCATCGCAACACGTGGAATCATTTGTTCATACATTCTTGGATGTGTTGACCCAACGTATCCAAGTTGAACGTATCACACAGTTGATCTAAAACTACAGTTCTAGTTCGTCTGCCAGTGATCCGGCGGTTTGAACATATGGGCATCGTTACAAACGGAGCAATGTGGGGTGATATTATGAAGAAACTGCAAAGAACTGTGTTTTGTAAATTGAACTACAGAAAAAAAGTTTTTTGTTCATGGAAAAGTCCAAAAGCATTAAACACACTTCCCAGTAATAAATTACAGTATTGCATGTTTGTTTCCAAAATTTGTTGGCTTTTTGTTCACATTTTCACGTTTCGTAATGGTCACAATTCAATGCAGTATTTAAATATATATATATATATATATATATATATATATATATATATATATATATATATATATATATTTAAATACTGCATTGAATATATATATATATATATATATATATATATATATATATATATATATATATATATATATATATTGTGACATACCGATATGTCACATGAAAATAAACAAACATTTATTTGTAGACTATATGGTGGAACATGCATTAGAATATATCACGAGAGCAAAGGCTTAGCAACGACCGGGAATAAACAATATAGTTTTTGTTTTTTGTAAATGCATTAGGAGGTGGCTGCATGCCGAAAGTAGAAAATTTGGGATTGGGCGAAGAAGTTTAGACGATCGAAAGGTCAGCTACACCAAAATGTAACGAACGTATGGATTGGCTGGGTGAGAGAAGGACGGTCAAATGTTATGAAAAAAAAGAAGATATGTCTTCGAGGGGTGAATCAAGCAGGAAGATTCATTCTGACCGGCATCGCGTGTCTGAACTGATCGTAGGTTCGTGAGAGGGAGCGAGTGTAGTGCAGATAGTCAGAGTCGGGTTATCAGATCGTGAAATTTTAAGGACAGTAAATGATATTGCAGATATTGCATGTGGAAGTAATATTGATGCATAAATTGGGACTTTGTCAGGAGTGGTAATCGAGTTATAGATTTCGGGACTATGTCATAGGACGTAATCGGGACTGATAATTTTGATAGTTTGAGACCAGTTTGGATAGGGGCAGAAGAGGATTTCTTGGGACTTTGGACTACGGCAAGCTCGCAAGATATTTCGACTGAGAAGTCTACGAGGGACATCAACGAAGAATAGATAAGTTAACCGCGGTATAAAACTCTAAATTCAAAGATATCTTGATCAAAGGCCTAACATCAAAATCATTTATTAAATTCACTATATTGTTTGCAAAAAGGTAACAATAAACTTTGTTAAATTTTGTTCTTTAGAAAAGAAAGTGATCTTTCATTTAGTCAATCCAAACAGTAATGAACTAGGAATTAGAATCATTCTATTTCAGATTCCCAGCAGCGCTGTATAGTCTGCGGATCCTATAATCCATTATAAAGGTAATAAGGATTATATATATCGTGACCCATTGACCCAGCAAGCCGGACGCTAAGATCTTTGCGAGATATTAAAGTAGGGGAGAAAATTTAAGACCTCAATATTAATAAATTTGGTCAATGCGTGTTTATCACATCTCTTTTCAAATATATCCCTCCCCTAAATACGACTAAAATTCTATTTTTACATTAATTTATTTCCAAACCTATATTTAGTTTCTGTAGTTACCACTTGAACATTTTAAAATGTTGATAGGGGTCAGACACTCATCTCAAAAATGACTCATCGACGTTCTACATATTAAACGTGCTTGAGATAAGTAAGTACCAAGTATTGCAATATCGATATTAATTACGTTTTAAGCTTATTATTTAAAATAAAGAAACAAATTTTATAATCGGTCTTCTCCACACTACTATAAGGAAAAGATACCACGTTCTGCAATTTATAAGCTGATGAGAAGCTTTCAATTTACATTTTCAAGTTTTGAAGCTTAAAGCGGACACTAGTAAAGCAGAGGTACCTACATGTGTCTTTATTCTTGCATATTTACTCGCAGAAAGAGTCTAGACGTTTGATTAATTGGTTGCAATGCAATGTCCATCTCGGGGGTTACCTTCTGTACACCATATTACATGTCAAGAAATATATTGCCATTAGTGGCCTGCGGACGAAATGAATACAATTTAGTGAAAACCTATTTTTCATAAAGACTAGATTCACTGTGCTGAGCATAGTGTGTAATGCTTTAATTGTCACAATATTCGTTAATTTAGAGTTAAGACATAAGTGAGATATATCTTCTCCGTCCTAACAAACGCTTACCTTAGTTGTGCTTTAAACTACTTATTTGTGTTCTGGTCGTTTCAGTGCCTTAACGAGAAAATATCTCTTGGTCATTGATTTCAATGTTTCTCCACTCCGTAAACAACACGAAGCACTACTGCAAACAAACAGCAGTAATCAGTGGTTTCCCGGTCCGTGGCCGATAATTCCTTGAGCTTTATTGGTTTCTCTTAATTTGTTTTTAATTATGTTAGCTTGAGGCTTGAAGCGTGTGTTGTTGATATGAAGTATATAAGGGAGCAGAACCTTAAAAGTTGTTAGCTGTTTTCAAAAATATATATTAAGATATAAAAAAGGATAAAAAATTAAATATATATTTTATTATGAGGGTGGAAATTAATAACATGGAGATTCATTCATTCATTCATTCATTAGATGCATTACATGTTTTATTCGATAAAAATTGAATACAGAAATTCAGAGAAAGTATGTTTTCGACGAGACAAATAAATTGAAAGTCTTCATTTCTGTAATGCATAAAGTTAACTTTCTTGAAACCTGATTCAACGCATTGTTAATATTAATTTCACAGAGAAATTCACTACGTTAGCAGTGCATCTATTCATGTTGCGGTCTCATTGCATATCCTAATACAAATTGTTGATGAACAATCCATCCCACAAGAGCGTTCGTATGCATCTGCATGTCCAGCCAATTACATGATAAGATAGACATAGATCTGTCAGTGATGATCCATTCATCTCTGATCCATGTAGTATGTTAAGACTGAGAGATTAAAGGTATTGATGAAGTCATCAGTTTAACCTGTCATCATTTCACTTTCATGAATATTGTGGATGATTAGGGATGAATAAACTTTTAAAAGCGATGCACCCTTTTAGTCATAAAACAAGCACCGTTTTCTCTGTCTGTACGAAAAATGAAAGATCATTTAATTTTTTGCAGACACTTGACATATCTAGTAAAGCAGAGACTTGACTTGAGTTGACGTGACATGACCTGAGTTGATGTGACTTGATTCACTTGACGTGACTTGACATCCCTTGACTCGACGTGACCTGAAAAATTTTAATAATAAAATAAAATAAAGTTGTATTTAATTAAAATAATAGAAAGTAAAGTTACAGAAGTAAGTTAATAGAAGTAGTCGTATAAAAATTTCCTTCGAAATAATTCGCCCAATCAAATCAAATGTTTGAATTCGACCCAGATAGCTCACTAAACATTAGTCGCCGATGGGATTCCCGATTAACGATGCTGCAGAGACAACGGTATCGCTTCGGAGCTATTGCAGTCAGTTGAAGCACAAAGCTCCGCGCGTCGCAAGGGACGTTTATCTCTCGTCTGTATCGGATGCACTCCGCCGCCGCCCGATATCCGACAGTGCAACGTCGGACCCGATGGAAATGGTGGTGACGGTGATAACGGTGGTGGTGGCCACGGTTAAACCGGCAGCGGTAGCTCAGTGCATGAACTGATGTCACTGCAGCGCCTCTGACCGGGAGGTCCTAGCTTCGAGTGCTGATGGCGGCAGGATTTTCGACACTAGCTTTTCAGCTAGGTCGAATGCAGTCGCTGTCTGGAGGAGAATTCTAGCGGTAGGCTGCTCTGATTGGTAGTTTTCCGTGGCCCCCAGGCGAATGCTGGAACAGTACCCTACCAAACGAGCCACGGGCCGCGTGTGATCTGTCCTTCCTCTTCCTTGTCCTATCCTCTCCCCTTACACACTTAACACTACCAACGTGCACTACACTTCCACATATTTCGAGAGACCGGTCGGGAGCTTAGAGTTTGTCCCGGCTGGGGCGGTGCCCCGCTGGTGGGAGAGTCCTGGTTAGGAGGAAACCCCGCTAGCCGACGGTAGGTCGGCGCCGGATGTCGCCATCCAGCGGGGGAAGATAACCACCATCTCATGAGGAAAAAATCTGCACTACACTTACAAAACTAATGATCTAAGCAGTTGACGCGCCAGGAATCACCAACCTAACAACCAAGCGACGGAGAAAATGTCACAGTCACCAGATAGCGTAATACCAGACTAAGAAGTAGATAACAAACTAACAAGGGATATACACACCGAATTAGTTCCAAGTTTTGCCTTGCTATTGTCCTATGGTTCTAGTACCAACGCTGGTGACAGGGTTTTCGACTCTAGCTAGCTAGATAACATAGCTACTGCTGGAGGATCCAGGAAATTATTACTTATGTTGGCGGTTTTTGAATGGTTTGTTTTGCTTAGAAAGAAGAAACCATGTCCTAGGAGTATTTAGGAGACTTAATTGTATTTATTAAACACTTTTATCTCTAAAATTAGCTCTAAGCAATAAGACAGTAACTCTTTGCCGAAAAAAAAATAGAGAAAAAACTTCACTGTGATCTGTCGTTGAAGACACCTCCCCCATTGATATTGAGAAATTACGCACCGTCCCTATTTAGAAACACGCCTTTGGCAGTGGACGGTAGCGTGATTCGGACTCTGGCCAACAGGGAGCGCAGACAGGCTAGAGCTAACGAGTAACGCAGAGGATTGTGGACACGGCAGTGAGCGGCGGGAATTTTGACTGATGACACCGGACGCGTCAACTGCTAAGGTTATATGTACTCCAAGTGTAATGCATGTTTTACCGCCAGAAGAGTCTGTGATCATCCTCCACTGGGCGAGATTCGGTGCCAACCTACCCACAGGCTTACGGGATTTTCCCCAATCAGGTATCTCCCTCCAATGCGGCACCACCCCACCCTAGACAAACACTAAACTCACGACTGGTCCCCGACATGACCGGTAGTGTAGAGCATGTATAACATGACCAAGAAAAGTGTAGCACTGATGATGAGGGCAACACTGCGTTTTATTTGCTTTCGAGGGAAAGCTATCGGTATACTTAGTGCAACTGAAAAATGAAACACTGATTTGGACCAAGGCGCGAAGACGTATATATGGCTGTATATAATGCCATCTTGTATTCAACAATACTCGTCGTAGTCCATTTAGAAACACGGAGAAACGCCAACGCGTGCAATAATTGTGTTAATATATATTGCTGACGATATAAGGAATAAAAGTATTTTGAGTTCCTAAAAATAACCACATATTCCAGTTATGTTACACAAAAATTTCTATAACATGAGCACATAAAATTCATCGATTTTATGAAAAAAATTCAGTAATTTCTTCTTAAACTTCCACGTTTACATAAAATACAACGTAATGTATGTGTTTCAAATCGTTAATCAGATATCAAATTATTAAGTGTTATCTGTAGGATTAACGTAACGATTCTGACCCTTTTGTAATGCCATCTTGTATTCAGTAATACTCGTTCATTTAAAACACGGAAAAACGCCCACGCGTTCAATAATTATATTAATAAATATTGATGACGATACGAAGAATGAGCGTATTTTGAGTCCCTAAAACTGACCACATATTCTAGTTATACTACACAACAAATTCAACAACACGAGTTTGTAACATTATTCAATTTAATGAAAAAAATCCATTTATTTCTTCTTCAACTTCCAAATTCACATAAATTACAATGTAATGCATGTGTTTCAAATCTTTATTCAGATATCAAATTATTAAGTACTATCTGTGGGATTAACGTAACGTTTCTATGAAAAATTATCTGAAGAAAAAACTATTTGGGCTGATTAATTAACATCACGTACTATATTATGCTCAAATGTTTTATTACTTTGGGGTACATGAATGCACCATTCTATACCGCACCGGCGTCTCGCGCAACACGACTATCGCTGTTGTTAGTTCTTAAATGTTCCGTTCTCTCTTCAATCCTTCACTTCGCTTGGCCGGGTAATAAGTGGAAGCGGGTTAAAGTAAGGGGTGATGATATAACAAAAACGAGGAGATTGCGCGCGAACCGTGGCCCGTTTGTTAGGGAACTGCTCCCACATTCGCCTGGTGTTAAATCGGGAGTGCTCACAATAGATCTGTGAGATCCATGCCACGGCTATTTTATGTTCCTAAATTATTGCGATGCATTAGTCGTTTGGTATTTCATGCATTCCTTCATTGTACTTTTCTGAGATCACCTGGCGATTTACTTTAACCGTTTTCTAAAGCACTTCCCGAGAGCATGTTCAAACTTGATCGCTGCGCTGCGCGATAGCTGTCGTATACGTGGGGTGCAATGACGTTAGTGTATTGTGAACTCTTGGCCTGAGCGGTACGTATCACGGCATTAGTTTCAACCGTGTCTATGACAAGTTTCTATTCAGTAAATGTAATAATTTACCATATCTACAATCGACTGTAACAATTTCATACCAAAGAGAAAGACGTGCAGAACATGTCTGTAAGGAAATAAAAAAATAGGAACCTTGCAAAACAGAAAAAAGATAGAGACTTTCTAAATATTTTAAAGTAAAATATATATTTCTTTAACACATGACAAAATAATTTGAGGAAATTTTACTTAATAGGATTATATTTAATGATTTTTTCGTGTACTTTGTCAATTTTTACCTTTCTCATCATAACTATTCAAACAAAAATTCTACAGAATAAGATTCATTAACTATTTCATTCAGGGACATGTGCAAACTGAATAATATATGTATTTGAGTAAATGGACCTTCAGATCAAACGCATTTACAAAATGTTGCAGGTATATCTGAGAAATACATTGGGGGCACTGGCGTAAGTAGCCATTGCGGGCACTCCCGGGTTAATCGAAAAAACCACGTACAACTACTAATGAGAGCAGCCGGTCTCTAGAATTCTCCTCCAGAATGAATTCGACCTAGATACGTAACTAGTGTCGAAAATCCTGCAACCGCATCGTCAGGACTAATGTTAGTCTGAACATCCCTAGATATACTTGTTTCGTTATGGCCTGATGGCCAGGCCTAAATGGCCTGAGCCTCGCCACCAATGAAGACATTTATTTATTTATTTATTTATTTATTTATTTATTTATTTATTTATTTATTTATTTATTTATTTATTTATTTATTTATTTATTTATTTATTTATTTATTTATTTATTTATTTATTTATTTATTTATTTTTTTATTTATTTATTTATTTATTTATTTATTTATTTATTTATTTATTTATTTATTTATTTATTTATTTATTTATTTATTTATTTATTTATTTATTTATTTATTTATTTATTTATTTATTTATTTATTTATTTATTTATTTATTTATTTATTTATTTATTTATTTATTTATTTATTTATTTATTTATTTCGTAATTTTTGAGGTGGACCTGCATTGAGGAATGCAAATAATATCTTTCTTACAAACGTATTTGTTTTTATGAGAAGCAAGATAACGACGCTCCGGGGCTTCGATGGTCTTTTCAGAAGACAAGTTTAGCGGGTCTGCATACTCTGCAGGGGTATTGTAGTAAGCCTCTTCGTCTTCTATTGCCGTACACTGCTTAGTGCGTAGGCTAGTCTCCAGAATTCCCTAGCGTCTTCTTGTGAGACGTATTCTGAGCAAGTATATCTAGGGTAATTTATCATTGCTTTCTCTGGGTGCTAGTGCGTCAATCTTGACGTTTGATTTGAATACCAGATAGCGCACGCCAAAATTCAATATTCGCAATCTTATCCCCTAATTCAAATAGAAACTCTGATTGGTGCTAAATTGCCAGATGATTTAATGTTCACATTATCGGCCAAGTGCCTATCTTGGGATTTGATTTACATGCCGACAAGCGTCCGCATGCATGCCGTCAATTTTTGGAACTTAAAAAATTCCCTGCCTTTGAACTTGCGAACTTGAGATCAGTAGCCCGGCATGATAACCATACCATCAAAGCCAGTCGAACCCGGATAAAAGCACTCTACACACTCCAAGCTATCAATTTCTTTTTACAGTGTGGAGGGTTGAAAGGTGAGCGACGGTGATTGACTGTTGACCTAGCAAACGTTTTGCCGAATGAGAGAGAGAGAGAGAGAGAGAGAGAGAGAGAGAGAGAGAGGAAAAGAGAAAAAGAAAGGGAGAAAGAGAAAGAGGAGAGAAAAAGAGTGAAAAATAGCGAGTAAGAGACAGTGTGTGAGAGTGAGAGAGAGTTGTAAGTGTGTGTGATAATGAGGGAAAGTGTTTGAGAGTGAAAGGGAGTGTGAGAATGAGTGTGTGAGAGTTAGTGAGAGTGTACAATATTGTGTGAATGTGAGAGTGTGAGAGAGTTTGTGTGAGTGTGTATGTGTGGAAGTGCGTGCATGATATTTTATTTAATTAATAAGCATTTTGTAAATTGGAAAGAAGTTATTTTCTCTTTTTGGATGGTGTGAGCAACATTATTCCCATTGAAAATACTGGTATAACCTTTATGAACGTCCATACCGGTATAGTCGTCCTATAAAGGTATTTTACCAGTATGAAAGAATAAAGGTATTTGATAGAGTTATGAAAAAATGCCGGTATTTTACGGGCATTTTTACCAGTATTCAATACCGTTTTGGTTCCTCGTAAGGAATACAAAACATAGGTTTTGAGGAACCGTGCTCTATAGCACGTGATTGCGACTGAATGATGGAATAAAAAAACTATCAAATTGAAGAATTAAAAGAAAGTATGTAAAGGTACCAATGACAAATATTTGGCAAATATATACAGGCGTTTCTCATTTAAGTCGTAATCTCTCTTTTATTGTTTACGTTAAACGGCACTCATAGGCCTTGACACATCGATACATCAATATCGACAATACGCCTGAGAACGAACAATGGATGCTCGATAGGACCAAGAATATTAAGGCTGCTCTGAAATTTGCAGGGTGTGTAATTGCTTTGGTAAGACCCATTGAATGAGAAAATATTGAATAAACGATATTGCTGATGTTGAATGATGATCCGATAGATTTTGACGCTGAATATAGGCAATGTTAAATGTTGCTCTTTTATTAATTGAAGTTAGAACTATGAAGCGCCGTAATGCTTTTTTTTATTCAGGATTTATCTTATGTAACAAAAAATTATTACAATGTACTCAAAGAAATGATCAGGATAATCTTGAACAGTACACAAATATGAATTATCACTTTACTTAACAAGCTTTCTGTGAACATTCAGTAATTGTGACTAGTGGTACATAAATTATTCAATTAAAATATCATTGAAATATTTTAATGTTAAAAGCAATGTTGCTGCAACAATGTAGGAGCCCTGTGAATCTAGTTTTGGCCGTTCAAGAAAGCATGTAAATTTATACTCGATAAACTATTTTAAAGCTTGAAGCTTACACATTAGTTGACAGAATCCTAAAGCACCCCCTGTTTGCGAAAGCCAGGTGCTGGATATCAAAAAGCGCTTTGAACAAAGCAATAGTTGAAGATTTGTAGTTGAATCTTTATCGCACACTTTTGACTTGAAAACATGAATAAGACACATTAACAACGTTTGAAAGAAAATTCATTCATGATTGAAAATGTATAGGGATGTCTCCTTCTGACAAGTTTATCAACATGCCTTTCCCAGTGTATGGAAGTAACAATATTATTCATGACATTCCTGCTCGCCCAGAAAGTTTGAAATTCTATTTGCGAGGTGTATTTTTAATACAATACCGAAGATTATCCGTTCTTGTAGAACTCTCATCTCATCAATAGAGTATTGGTGTTCCTGTTATGTCCAATAGTTCTTCACGATTGCATTTAGAACTGGCCACATTTTATATAGTCTGTCCCCTGAATTTTTTGCAAGCTCGTTATTTGCGAAATGCAAATATCTTTGAAGCTTTCGAAACTCCACAGAATTGTTCCATCTCACTTACTGTGGAGTTTATGGATATTGTTTGCTGTTGTGAATACAAGTTGATCAGTTCTACGACCATTTTCATGAGGTCAACGTCGAAGTACCTTCTGAAATACTGAAGAGAGCCATGTTTCTCAGACTCAAACAGTAAGGTAGTTGATAGATGGTACAACAAAGACATCTTTCGCCCACTGGAAGTCTTGAAATTGTGTTGAATGGGAACTTGAGATGAAGAGAGTAATGTAATATACTCATTATCACTGGACGAATTTGAGGCAAGTAGAGCACAAGTAGATCCTGGTTTGATGGGGAAATCAGGACCATCAATGCTGTTATCAGCAAATATTTCCGTTTGTGTCATGTGGCGCCTCAACATCAGATACGACTACATTCTTTGGTGGTAGATACACCTCTCCTTGCTTCTTTGTACTATAGAATGAAGCTGGATTCATATCTTACTGGCTGCTCTGATTCCAAATATCAAATTATATATATATATATATATATATATATATATATATATATATATATATATATATATATATATATATATATATATATATTGTAACAATCTAAGATCCCCACGAACAATTTATATGCAAAGAACAAACATAACATGGAATGGCATGGCATGAGATGGAAAAACAAAAGAAAGCGGTGTCGCGCACTAATAATTTTTTTATAAATTAAAGAAGACGCGACAAAATCCCGATTTGGACAGTACAAATCAATAGCATTCATTTAGAGGAACATTTCAAAAGTTATCCGAAGCAAATCGCATCAGGGGTTTAAAAGATATGAGTGATTTTGAAAGTACACTTTTGACGATATAACTAGAGATTTACAGCCATTGTTATCATAAGAAAGGTAATGTAAAGAAGCGGTTTTTCCTAAAAATTAAGAGAACGCGTAAAGCGATTGAAATGAAACTTTCGGGATTAACAAAGGAAATCACGCGGAAAATTATGACATTACTCGCAACTATGAAAAATATCGAGGAGCTGCAGTAGAGATGCAAATTGAAATTGTATATTTGGAATTTTTACGAGAGAACAATGATGCGTCGCGCTGACGTCACAACTATGTCAAGACGCCGAGCGACTGCAATTAAGCAATTTTGGCGTTAATAAACATTAGGAAATCGTAAAAGAAATAGTAATAAGATGTAAATTGATAATTAAAAGTAGTAATAAAGAGAAATAGCCTGGAAAGGACAGAATTAAGTAAAATGGAATGATATTTTTGGTAAAGACACGTAAGTGATCGGTAAATGTTCCAGAAAAAAAAGTTGAAGACACAACGCAACAATGACTAGAAGATGATGCGTAGCAAGCTCGAAGTCAGACATGGGGTTAACGCTCCGAAAAAATGTATGCAATTGTGCGAGAAACACGGTGAACATGAATGGATATAGTGAGTTTAGGCAATGATGTTCGTAATAACAATGTTTAACGCGGAAATATTTTATGTGTCGCAGTATATTCAACAATAGGACATTTTGGAGGCAATGTAGCACGCGATAGACAGATAATCGCGTTATTAGTTGTGTAATGGAAATAGGATGATAGGGGAATGAAAGGACATGCTAAGAAGATATTAGCGAGTTCAAGAAATTTTTGGTAATGTGTGGGGATGGAGAAATGCTGCGGGAGGATGGATTTGGAGGATTCTGCGTAATATACAGCGAGGACGGCGCGCAACAATGGTTTGCTGCGGATTACAGCGTTTTCGGCAAAAGGGAAGTTATGAAACTTTGTTTTTTTTTTGTTATGAAATTCACATTTTGAAGGAGAAGAAAGATTAAAATTAGCTTCTGTACAAGATCAAGTTCTGTCTTAACGTAAAATAGATTCAATAGATATACAGGCAAAATGCGCATTCAGGTGTGAATGAGTTTATTTATAATTGTCAGTGTGAGTGGAAATATTTTGGATTTTGTGTCATGTAATTTAAGGGTATATTATCGTTGATGTGTTTATGTGTTTATTTTGTTTGTCGTTAAGTATTTATGTGAGTCATGTAATTTAAGGGTATTATATCGTTGATGCGTTAAGTGTTTTATGTGAGTCATGGGAGAGCAACGACCCCAGTTTGTATATATATTTCAACTGAAATAACGACTAGCACAGGAATTACAGAAAATAAATGGCGAACATCACTTGGTTCGACATTAAATTAAACGAACGTAGTTTAATTGTTGCATGTAGCTAGTTAATGACCTACGCCCACGTGCCCGAATAGTTGTTAGATCCTGTACAGGTCAGCCACAACCTCACAGCCAGATTTTATGTGTAAGTAAGAAAATATCGGAAGTTCTGGGGGAGCAGCTAGTCGACGGGCAACCTTGGAGGTGGAAGCTGAGTATAACCAGGGCAATTGATAAGAGCGGGTTTTGGTTATTATTTTGGCGTTATAACGCCGGGCGATTATAAAGATTATAGTTGATCTAGAGCAGGTAGTGGTTCATTACATATTTTGGTGCGCCTAACGAGGGGCGATTATAGTTGTTTTATAGATATAAGAGGAGGACGGTTCATTACATATATATATATATATATATATATATATATATATATATATATATATATATATATATAGTGTGTATGTGTGTGTGTGTGCGTGTGTGTGTCAGATCAAAAAATATTAGATATGGTACACAAGCAAAGTATTTTAGAAGAACTTTATACATAATTAGAAGCACTATTTCTTCTCATAAAATAAGTAAAAAGTACCTTCCAATACTCCTTTACAGAATCACGTACAAATGTCAAAGCTATGTAAAAACACAGGAACGTAGGAACGAAAAAGAACAGCCGGTGCGAAGCAGTTGAAAACAATTGCACACAATACTACGGGAATGCGATCTGGTGCCAGAGAGTGGAACTCAAACGACCGTTCGCATGTCAAATAATCAACTTTACATTGCCTGACTGCGACAGTGCCTAATACAAAGCAATTAAAGTTCCCGTTCCTCCATATAAGCCCCAAGAAATATATGTTGCTTCGAAGCATCGCTGCCGTATAAAGGGTTAGGAACCTTTGATAGCAAATATTCTGCGTAATCTTCTACGTTTACTTACTACACTAGTAATCATGTAGTAACCATTATGATGACCGATTTAATATGATATACTATAACTTACTTAAAATTGTACGAGATATATAAATTCTAATAATTGAAAGGAGGGAATATCATAAAATTTTGTATTACCTATTTCCAGTGAACGCAGAAATTAACAGAAATCTACTGAGCCTATGACCTTGTGTCCGTGCCTTCGTTATATGCTCATAATCTCAGTAAAAATCCAAAAACAATGAAACAATTTCAATTTTGACTGAAAACGCAAATATTTAGTTGTAGTATTCTATTCCCATACTGTACGACCGAATTCTCAGGCTCAGTACGTTACTACTTAGTACACAGCAAGATGGAAGAGCAATGCTCTAACAGGAAAGCCGTCCGACATTAATAATTAGCTATTCACATTATAGATCAACCTTGATTTCATACTCTTGGTATGCAAAATGCTGCTTTATTGCCTACACACTATACCATGTGATTGAAAAAATTGTGAAGACTGTTTTGTTAAAATATTTAGTTTAATGCAGTGTTATGTATACAAGAGTACTTTGTTGTTCTTAAGCATGTGCTCTTGTGGAATCATTTTGTGTGGTTCTGCTCATCATCATTTTTTCTTCTACAGGGCCATAGTAATTGACAAAACTTAGTTGCTTTTAATCACTTGGCTGGTTAATCGACTCCGCTAACACTCGTCAATTTATTTTTCGCCCTCGCAAATAATCAGCCCACTTACATTCTAGAAATACCTTCTTGGTCTAATTTAAGACGAGAATATTTTTTCGTTCAATTTGAAAAACAAATCTTGAAATTACTTTCAACTAACAGCACATTATATTTACATTTTCAATTATCTCAATTCATTTACATACTAATATCCTCAACATACAATTATCTATTTTCAGAAAAAGGGGCAAGAAAGCTAGAGAAAAAAATACAAAACGCATGTGAAGAAAAAGTAATACAAATCCCAGCAAAAAGGAGAAAAAAACATGCCTAAAAGGATTTAAGAAATTTTTCTCAGCACCTCGAGGCCAAGAGATCCTGAAAAAAAGAAGATTCAGTGAAGAACAAGGACGTACAAATACTAAGTTTTTAGTCTCGTTCTATATTACGAAAAATTTAATTAAGTTCTACGTAATTTCATTTACAATTTCCTCAAAGCTCCACGAAACTTGTTTACAAGGAACGCTAATTAAAAATTAATTCTGTTTTCTCTTTATCTTCTTGGCAGCATTGCTCTAATTTTAAATTCTTGTTAAGATCCATCAAGTTTCATTCCACCATTCTGACAGAGAGAAATGAAGCAGTCATAACTGAAGTCATTGATCATTCAGTCTCAATGTACTTCGCTGGTGTACACCGTAAGATGATGTGCAATTTCTTATAATGTAGAAACTTAGGTAATCAATTGGCATAGTCTATCTGAATTGTCAAAAAAACAGGTGGACCCAAATAACTGAGGTTTGAGTATCAACGTTATGCCTGTGTATAAAAGCAAGCTTTTAACTTATCGTTAAAAAACGTAGCATGTTCAGTCAATCTCAGTTACAGATGAAAATCCACAGCAACTCCAAGTAACTATTAAAATTAATATTAATATTTTAGGTAAAAGACCCATTTTCATGACCTTAATTAATTTACAATATTATTTGAAATTAGTATTATTGAAAATGGAACGTTTACAAGAATACTAAGTCGTAGATATAGGTGAAAATGAATGCATTTGACGGGTAAAGTTTCAATTTGTCACAAACGATATCGATAAACATTTTTCCATGATGGAAGGTGACAACCCCTGCTGGCAACGGAAGAGTTTTTTTAATGTGATAACTCTTACTTAAACTTTTTAAATATCTTTCTATTAGATGCTAGCCAATTGTAGAGTACTTGTGCATTTCCATTCCGCTGGAAACATTTAATCCACACCCTTGCACATATCGGGAGGAAAATGTAAGCTTAATTTTACGGCAAGCGCATGGAGAGAGTATTACACTATTCCCTTCCTCCCAGATGACGCATAAAGAAAATCCTGAAGTGTTTTATGGAGTGAAATAAAACTCACAAACATAAATCCAAATCTAATGAAGACTCATAACCACTGTTTGATCACCATTGGAACGCACGAAATTTACACTTAAAAATTTAAAATGTTGATGTCCCATATTGATGGCGGTGAAACATTTCGAGCACCATTTTTTGATAACAGATGATATAAAATAATTTGGGAATTTAAAAAACACTACAGTGTTTTCCAAAAATTTCTCATTTAAAATTAGTTACTGTAAATTTATTTAATATAAAAAATAATTCGTTGTTTACAAGTTATCCAATAATAATTTGGAAGGGTCACGTATATATTAATAATTTCTTATGCGCGCATAAATTGAGATAAAACTGAACTGCCTCTGGCCAGGTACGAAGTGTCTACAGTTACGTTAAATGACCAGAAAGTCGGGAAAAATCGCGGATAAATGCCTTTTAAACCACCCAGTCACTCAGTGAAATGCAAGGCAGCCTCGAATTTCAAACTGAAAATTTATAATGGTAGAAAATCATTTTCTAGTATTTTTAACCCCGCATAAATCTCACAATGTATCAAACAAACCAAAAAATAACAAAAATATGAAAATACTCATTGTAATAATCTACTTACACTTTTTCACTTTGTTTTAATTTCGCTACACTTAGAATAAAATATCTAGACGAATTATATGCTGAAATGTAAACCTTAGACTACGTGAATCACTTGTTCTTTCTGGTTTTGATTATTGTGATATAGTTTACATACTCTGTCGTATACAAAGATCTTTACACAGAATACAACTTTTGCAGAATGCTTGCTTGAGATTTAGCTACATCGTTAGCAAATACTCTCCACATTTTAGCATGTAGATCACGCTCTTGTTGGCTAACAATAAATCAACGTTGGCTGTATCATCTTTGCCTTTTTATTTTTAATGTTTTAAAGTTTGAACAACGCTTGTATATTCGTGAGAATCTGCAAGTTTTTTCTTACTCAACTGAGAGAAATTTTTGAGTTTTGCGTAATGATGGTACTACACTGGTTCTGCCTATGCATCGTACAGCTCGATTTGAGGCTTCGTATTGCTATTTTGGAGCTTATTTTTAAAAGGAACTCCCGAATAACATAAGGTTTTGAATTTTTCAACGTTTCGTTAGAGGGCTACTGAGTGCATACGCGATAACTATCGCTAATGCATGTTTTTTGTTATTTTGTCACTTTATCTTTTTCTACTTTCTTCTTTCTGATTTCAATTCATACCTCTTTAAGTTCAATTCGTATTGCTAATGATACATGTTGTCTTGCCCTGTAATTGACCTTTTACTATATTTTATTATATTTTTAATGTTTAAATTTTCCAATTATTGCATTGATTTATTTTTTTTAATTATATTATTTATTGTATTGAAGTAATTATTGCAATTCTTGTTGGTCAGTCTGAAAATCAGTCATCACACTGAGACTTGCCATTGCCTCAGACTAGATTTGTTTATTTTACGTACTACATTGAATTCTCTGAATTATTATATATATTTTATATCATCAGATTTTTATCATATATTGAAATAATTGTCCTTTCTAATATACTGGTTAATGTTTGTAGAGGAAATTGTGCACTAAATAATAATATAATAATAATAATTATTAAATTAGCATGAAGGTTAGCTATATATATAACAAAGAGACCAAAAAATATTTTCGGAGTTAATACTTCGTTGTAACTATGGTGTATAACATTGATATAATATTCATTAAAACAAAAAAAAAACACATGTATTTTTAAGATTCTCTAAAAAGAATTGTTGAAAAACGTGTATAGCAATCTAGCAATACCCAACATTAGATTCTCATCTGATTAATCTATTTTACAAAGTTATACTGATGTTGCTTAATATTTTCCTCGCTTTATTTCCTTCTTATTAAGATCATGATCTTTTTGATTGATAATCCGAAAATATTAATTATTGTTCAAAATTTGTTTACATTCCCTACAAAAATTTCAAAATAGATCTTTGAGAATACCAATGGGACAAAGAAATAGTTCTCCCATAAACGTTAACATTTTATTTATGTAAACAATTGAAAAATTCCTTTTAAAAAATCCTATCAAAACCCGTGGTTTCATGGTGATATAGTTTTTTATCCTGAAATTTATTATAAACGTACATTTTCTTTTATATATGTTCTTTCAAGCCAATGTCGATGTATCTTCAGGTACAGCAATTTTGGAAACCACTAATCTGGTAAAAAGATTACACTATTTAATCGAGATAATAAAATTCATAAGGGCAATAAAATACATAATATGAAGAGGGCTCCAAAATAATAGAGAACGATGTTTCCAACGTCGATTTTGCTATTTCAAGTGACATAAAAATCATTTAAAATTCCTGATCTTGCTTCTATTTTCTCAGCTGAGTCTCAGGCAATTATTTACATTCTTCATATAATAAATCAAAGTGACTATCTCAACTTCAAGATCTTTACTGATGTCTACAAATGTGGACAAAAATATTACATTCATTTGGATTCCTTGACATAAAGTTTTGATTTGCAATGAAAGTGCTGACTTACGTAAAGTAAAAGAGGCTGCAAGAATTTACAACCTTCTTGATATTAATATCCTTTCTTCTGATTTAATTTGAAAATATAAATCTATTTCTTAAGTAAAAAATCTTAACAGCACTTTATATAGACATCAAATTATTTGTAGTAAAATTTGTGAATGTGGTGAAGGGTCTAAATCTATTGAGCATGTGTTTTGGCACCTCAAGTATTTTTGATACTGAAAGGAAAGAAACGTTATTCAGGTTGTACAAATTTAATAAGAATATTCCTTTTTCTTTGTTCATTTCTATTTGTTTAGGATGAAATGATCACCTCAATAATTTTAAACTTTATTTTAAAAATCAACAAAAAATTTATATTATTGTTACTTTTATTTTACAATTTAAACATGTTTTTGTTCAATTCTTTACATCTTATTCTTATTCATTAAGTTATATATTATTTTCTTTATTTTCATAATTGTAATGTTCTTTTAAAGTTTATCTCATTAATGTGTGTTTTGGCTCCGCGAACATTTGTTTTACTGCCAATAAAACATACTTTAACAATAACCTAATATATTCGCTATAGGCCAGTAATAGTCCGTAAGATAAAAATGTTTAATATGATAGCTATTTATTGCACAATAAAATGAAAAATGTATAGTATTTTCTTAAAATTAGAACCAATTTCATTAGAAATAATATTCTTAAACACCAATCTTTATATGCAATTTGCCCTCGAAAACGGTTTCCCCTTTATAAGGACTGGATATGAAGAAACCTTGGGCAACACTGGGTATTATGCTGCTGGAAAATAAACTGAGGTTGTTAGTGACGTTTAACATCCACAATAAAACTGAGACATTAATGAAAAATATCCTGACTAATATTGCTACTGTTGCGTAATGTTCGTCATTGCTACTTTTAAAACCTTTTTTAATTGCTCGGTTTGATAGTGTGATTTTTATTACCTTATTTAGTCGAACAGTTCGTTCCATCCCATTCCTATTCGTTACCTGCTCAGAATTACATTCCCCAATGTGGTGGAAAAGAATACTTGAATACCTACGATCAAGAAATCTAATTTCAAAAATGTAATGAAGAGGTAAGCCAAATTGAGAGAGGAAAATTGGAACGAATAATTGGATAATAAGTGTTCTTAGAACAAAACTGGGGAAGACCTAGTTTGATTGAACCAGTGATTCTACGGCTTATGACATTAATTTGCATTATATTTTTTTATTTTGCAATTTCAATTAATAATATATTCTCTATATGTATCACGATTTTTAAATTGAGAATTATCAAAGTTTGCTTATTGTAATAATATACTTGAAGAGAAGAGCATTCAAAGACAAAAATCAACTAATCTATGTTTCTTTGCCCAAATTAAAAAAACAAAAAAACAAGAGTCTGTGATTAGTCACCGTTTTCAGGATCCTTCTTAACCCTTCCATAAATAAATAACATAGTACGAAAATACTTCTATTGTTGTTCGTGAATACTTCTATTGTTGCTCACCAGGAAGCCACTCAATAAGTCAAACTACCGTATACTAGATACCAAACTTATTTGAGGCAGTTCATTATTATGGCAGTTCACAAGTAGAGTCAGAAATACAGCGTGTATACAATAAAATCATGTGCGTGCTGTATGCGCTTAAATGATGCGCTTAATTGATGTTTCCGGGAGCGTCAACTGTTAAGGCCATTAGTCTCGTAAGTGCAGTGCATTTATCGCGGGAGGTGGCGGTGGTCTTCACCCGCTGGAGGACTAAATCGGGCGCCGACTTACACGTCAGCTTATGGGGCTTTCCCCAACCAGATATTTCCAGCCACCGGGGCAGTAACTCGTCCGGGAAAAGCTCTAAGCTCTTGACCCATATCTCGACAAGTGTGGTACTGTAGTGCGAGTGTGTGAACGTAAGGGGTGAGGAGATGACAAGGAACAGGAAGGAAAGTTCGCGCTCGGTCCATAGACCGTTTGTAAGCGTATTCTTTTGGACAATAGTCTAATTCTGATCGGAGAAACCACAAAAACTACCGATCAGAGCAGCCGGAATCTAGAATACTGCTCTGCTTTTGACCTAGCTGCCTAACTAGGTCCAATTAAATCCAACATCCTAGCTAGGGCCCAAAGGCACATTGACGAGTAGCTGTTTTTTTTTCAATTTGCCCGTTGATGCCCTGAGCCACCGGCTTAGGTGGTTCAGGGCATCAACTGATCACATTCCCGTGCTTCTAACCAGAAGGTCCTAGAGTTTGAGTCCCGTCGAAGTGAGGATTTTTTGTAGATTGCTAGGACGGGTTGAACGACCGTCTGAAGGAGAATTCTTGAGCTGCTCTGATCGGTTGTTTTCCACGGTTTCTCTAATCAATGCCAATGAATATCGAAGGTGTACCCAAACAAACTACGGCCGCACGTGAAATGTCCTTCTTCTTTCTTGTCCGATCTCCATGAGATATATTTTATATTAACCAATTATAGACAAGCGTACCAAAACAGTTAGCACTTATTGCAGTAAAACAAATATTGCACGAGAATATTATGCGGGCTTTCAATCATAAAACCAATTTGGTTTCCCAAAGAATCAACGATGCCCTAGAAAAATAATTTGTTGCCATATATTTATGAGAGTTGCCACTACTGAAAAACATTAATTGAGATGCTTACTACTTTTATCTTATAAAATTAGGGAAAAGTTAAAAAAAATATTAAAATTTGCTGGTGGTCACAATTATTTGGGCAGGGGCTGTATATATTATTCCGTATTTTAAGTATTTTTTAACATCAAGGTATTTACGATTTTCGTGCTATCTCTCCGAACGTACGCGCAACCTGCATGAAAACTGCTCTTGCAGGTTCCCGCTTACCAGAGCATAACTCTCCTCCTGTCCGTCGACGCGAGCGGCAACTGTTTCCGACGCCGTAAAACCTCCAGGGGCACATCCCCTCCCCTCTCCTCCCCCCTCCACCCTCCGCCACTTCCGATGATTGGTGCGTGGGGATGGGGGAGGGGGAGGGGAAACGACGCTCGGAGTGACACGGCCCTCAACCCGGCGCCTCGTAAACGTCACGGAATTCCTTCGCCGAAACGCAACAGGGCGGCTTCACGCTACACAGTGGGCAAAACTAGCGGCTACGAGATCGAAAAGGTTAAAGCGAATCCCGAATCCCGTTTTTAACTTCCTCGTTTTTGTATTCCCGGGTGCGTCAACTATTATGGTCATTAGTCCTGTATGTGTAGTGCATGATTTTATTGTGGGTGACCTTTACTGGTTGGAAGGTGAGATTCGGCGCCTCTCTGCAAGTCGACTTCCAAAATTTTCCCCATCCACGTATCTCCCATCAACGGAAAATCGCTCTCCCACCGGAGAGAGGAAATATCGCGCTCGTTCTGTGACCCGTTTGATAAGAACTCCTCCGGCATTCACCTGAGGTTGATCGCAGATTACCCGGAAAACCACAGATCAGAGCCGCTAGATTTCTTCTTCGGACAGCGTAGCTGAATTCAATCTATTTATCTAGCTAGTGTCGAAAATTCTGCCACTATCGGGAATCGAATTCTAGAACCTCCCGGTCCAAGGTACTACACTGAATTCCCCTCCGGACAGCCCGGATGAATTCGATTTATTTATCTAGATAGTGTCGAATATTCTGCCACCATCGGGACTCGAATCCTAGAACCTCCCGGTCCAAGGCACTGAAGAGACATATTCAGTTGATATCTAGTGACTCTTCTGTCGGTTCTCGTTTTTGCAGAGGGAATTGTATGCGATAATCTTAAAAATCGATTTCGACATTTTGTCAGAAATCAATGTTTTTGTGGTTTCTTGATTATGTGAAAAAAGTTTTTAAAATGTCCCGGGGCAAAGGTTCACTGGAGTTAGTCACCGCTGGACTGTTAGAACCCTTATAGCCTTGGTGCATAAATATGTATTATACATATTATACGCATGTACTGAAGTGTTAATACTGCATGACTTGACTTCGCAGGCATAGGGCGTTTGGAAGCAATCCAGTTGCTTTCTCCATTTGCCAGCCCAGTAACCGGCGCAGTTGCCTGAGACGTTGTCAGAACAGTTACCAGTGCAATTTCCAGTAAAGTGGTCTGTACTGTTGCTAGTTTAGTAACCAGTTTATTTGCCATGCCAGATGCCATGTACAGTGGCAAATAAACACGTCTGTTTGTGAAAATTGGATCACCCAGAAGAAATGGTCGGAATCACCTAAAAATCGTTGGATGTGTTGAACAGTGTATCCGTTACAAGTCATTAAATTGGTATAGAGATGACGTGCACGTTGGCCTAGAATATCCCTCCTTTGTATGACAGGTGAGGTCAATGTTATGCAACACTCAGTTGGTACAGAGCCGTCAAACGACGTGCGGCAAAATCACCATCTGAGTGAGTTTGAACGGGGCAAAATTAGGTCTCCGGGAGGCGGGTTTGTTGCACCGTGACATTGCCACTCGAACAGGACGCGCTGCTGCGACAGAGATACGCATCGTGTGTGGAACCAGTGGGTAGAGGAGGGTCGTGCACAGCGCCGTTCGGGTACTGGACGTACAATGTGACCACAGCGCGAGATGACTGACATCTAGTCCGCATGGCTGTAACCGACAAAATGGAATAGTCCACAGTCTTGGCTCAATTTTGGAGCACAACAATGCTTCAATTTGTATAAAGCTTATAGCAATCATCCAGCTTGAAAAGAAATTAAACTGCGGTTAAGTATTTCTACGTACATCAGTAGAGCGGATCACAGGCACAAAATAAATTTAAGACCGCAGGGAACGGATGTCTTTCACAAATCGAACGATAAGGGATTGGAAGAGATTGCCTACAAAAACATTTGAAGTCTTTCCTCGAAGCGTTCAACAGTTTAGGAAATTAATTTAGGGTATTTCTAAGTTTATGAGGGCATTAACTAAGAATATTAAGTTATACATTGAAGTGAGGTGTCGTGCAGTGTAGAGCATAGAAATAATGAAGGAAAAGTTTTTAGTGTTATAGTGAAGTGAAGTGAAGGATATTGCAGTGCGGTCTTAATTGTATAAACACTCAGTGCAGCTTTAGATGATAGACATTTCTTTTCTGGTTTGTGTGTAATTTAATGTTTTAAGAACCATCAGTTTTTATATTATCAATATATTTTTAAAAAAAGGTATTATTCTGCCATGACTTCGTTTAGAGCTTCTACTGAACCGATTGTAGTATTTTTTCCTTTAAATGAAAGAATGTGATCCCTAGATGTGTTATCAGATATTGTTTGTGTTGATTCACCAACATTTACGGTGTAAATTAATTAATTAAATCGTTCTTAATTAGTACGCTTATCAATAGTCAATTGTTTTCTCCCAAAGGGTGGCTGTTTTAAAATTGATATACATGAGTCGATAGATGTGTCCCCGCCGCTTCATGGTGGCACTGCTTGATGTTTTGTTTTGATTGTTGAGATTTGTTCACAATTCGTCAAGGTTTTGTTTCAGTGTAATAATTGCATTGTGGTGATGACTGTTTGCATGCATTTCCTTTTGTAGTGTATTTTGTAGAGAACATTCGGACAGAGGGTTTTGTTCGGTTGTACTGAAGTAGTGAAGTTGTTCACAGGTTATGTCGAATTCCGAATCGTTGCCCAAGCGCCCCAAAAGACGCAAACGTAGTACTACATTGACTGGGAGCAGGGAAAGAGAAAGTCAGCGTATGTGTCGTGAGAGTGAGGTCATTTCGATTTCTGTTGGGTCATTGTCTACGAAATGTCAGTTTTGTTCTACTTTGTACTTCCCATGTGAGAAATTCTGTAAACGAGTTTACTCTGTGTTGCTAAAATGGGAAAATAAGTTTACCTTCGAGCAATATGCCAGAAGAAATCAAACATTTGTTTATAGGAGATTATGACACATCAAAAAACCTTAGAAATAATATCCGTCAGTATAATAGTGCTCTTTCTTTTGTGTAATGTGGTGCCGATATTGCTTTGCCATCTGGTCATGGGCCATACGTGTTCA
The DNA here is from genome assembly GCA_011170035.1 of Teleogryllus occipitalis. Classification (NCBI taxonomy): domain Eukaryota; kingdom Metazoa; phylum Arthropoda; class Insecta; order Orthoptera; family Gryllidae; genus Teleogryllus; species Teleogryllus occipitalis. The sequence goes on from BLKR01001479.1 coordinate 24,116, forward strand.
AAATTTTGGGAACTCATCACAGAATATTTTCGTTATATCCTGAAGATTCAAACAATGCAATATATTGTGAACATTAATCTGGGCACAATATTTTACATTTATCTCAGATCACACCGTCAAATTTTGACGGGTTCTCACTAGTTATTATTATTATTATTATTATTATTATTATTATTATTATTATTATTATTGATATTATTATTTTAGCATTATTATTACCATTATTATATTATTTGCATGTCTTTTATCATCTTATTTATGTAATTAATTTACCACCGGGTAACACCCAATAGCAATTGAAATAAATTTACTTATTTATTTATTTAATTTGGGTACCGCGATGGCCTGTACTAGTGTGAGTCACGTGTGCGTCGTCGGTCCGTACCGTATGTTGAGGGCTGGACAGATGGCACCCATACCACTGCGTCAAATGCCGTTGGCCAGAAACCACCAACGCCTCAGACAGCAATGGACACGTGAACGTGTTTATAGGAGGGCTGAATGGCAAAACGTAGTGTTTTCGGATTCGCTTCAATTTGTAGTACAGAAACCCCGTGTGGTGTACAACTCCACACTGCTTCTCTTCAGCAGGGGGACAAGTCCACGGGGTAGGCACCTTTGCCTCTTTGTGCTTTTATCTGCACCCCCGCGTTAGCGCCGACAGGCTGATGTCCGGATACAGCCGGAACCCAGTTTACCTTTACGGTAAATCCCCCATACAATGCCTGGTTAGGAGCCGCCCTGCTAGCTCAGAGCTTCTAGCTATCCAGGGTAGTACGGGAGTCTCGACAATTCCCCACGCACATGCGCCGGGAACAAGTTCACTTCTCTTTGCCCAGAGTATCGGGCCACTGCCACGACGAAGCCGAGAGCCCAACTGGGGGCCACCTGGACTAAGGTCCAGGTGGTTAGGAGCCTCCATCCCGTCTCCCAATGCTTACCACCAGCTATCGACGTGGGTATCGGAACTTGAGCAACCTGACAGGTAGTTTCTAGGTTTGCCGCCGGACTTGCAGTGAGATCCAGAGTACTCCGAAAAGCATCCTTCGCCCGTTCCTACCCAAAGATCGATGCGCTATAGACCCAACTGGTGGGTAGCCGGGTGAACTCGACTACCAGGAGCTTAGCATCGCCTTCTCACTGTCTTCACCTTTCAAGATAACGACGTGAGCGGCGCCGCGAGACTCAGGATCCGGGTGGTCGTCTACAACACTCTACCAGAGACCACGACAAAACGCCGTCATGATCCCCCCCCTGCGGGGAATTTGTGGTACAGAGTTGGCCGCGTTTGGGTTTGACGTTACTGTGATGATCGCAATCTGCCAGCCCGCATTGTTCCGCGCTATGGTGACCAAACGCAGAAGGATCGTTTGGGATGTCATTGGCTACATTGTGCAATCTCGCCTCACACGTATTGAGGGCAATATGAACAGCAACCACTACATCAGAGAGGTTTCAAAGCCCGAGGTACTGCCCCTCCTGCAAGCAGCTCCACACGTCATATTTCAATACAATGCTAGACCACATGTGGCGAGGAATATGTGAAAGTTTTCTGCGAAGAAGGACGGGTACCTTGGTCTGCATGTTCGCCTGGCATGTTGCCCGTCGAATATGTCTGGGACATATCCCATAACGATCATAATCGGTCGGCTACTTGTTCATTTTGGTCCTATTGTGGTCCTATGACCACAAAGCACCGTCGATGCTTTGTGGTCACGCATAGAAACCGCGTGACTGTGTGCTCAGCAGCATATCCAAACTCCCCTTGAATCCACGCCACGACGTCTGGAAGCTCTGATGGCAGCGTGTGGCGGCTTCACATTGTACTAAATACTCAGTCATATGCAGGTACAGTTATGAAATTCTAGTCATTTCTATATTGTGATATTCCTATTCTGAGAAATATATTTCATTCTAATAGCATACCTCCTTCTTGGTGTTGCAATTTTCAGAAACACTAGACCAGTTGCCGATCTGGATGGCCGAGGTGGCTAAGAGCGAGTACCGACTCAGCGCTTCGGTCCAAAGGGTCGCGGGTTCGAGTCCCGCCTTGGGCATGGTTGTTTGTCCCTCGACTTTGCATGTGTTGTCGCGGAGGGCCTCGCGTTCTGTTGACCCCACATCAGAGGAGCCCGCAAGTGTGTTGGTCTAGTGTATGGTCGAATATGCGTCCCATCGGGACGTAAAGGGTAACTGGCTGTTGGCTGGATAAGAAAACCCTAGAAAATAAACAGACCAGTTACCTACCCACTGAAAAGGTGCCTGAACTGTCGCCAGTACGATTCCCAGTCTAGTCTGGTACAGTTACGAGAACAGTTGCTAGTGCAGTTAGTTGTCTAATTATCATGGTCCAATGGTCAAAGATATTAAAAATATAAAGAAAAATAACCTCGTACTATTTGAAAATCTGCGCGCGACTACTGCAGAGTTCAACGCACCAGCTGTGTGGTTGAGTATTACTTCGCCAGTGCTCTCCAATTAGGATGCATAACTTTGCGTACGAGGCGAAAGGATACTGTATTTTAAATTAAACCGTTGGAAGGAAATTGCCACAAAGGGAGTCAAACGTGAAAAGTTATTTTCAAGTGTAAATGAATGTGACTGTTTTAAAAATTATACAGCCAAGTTTTATCCTTTGAAGTAACCATACGTTGACGTCCGTTGTTTGTCAGGCCGCACGCGACGATCCGCCGCGCAACGAACGTCATTTGTTCCGAAGTCTTGTACTAGCAAATATGGATGCTTCAAAGTTAGCTATTGTGTGTTATATTGGAACTTATATATATATATATATATATATATATATATATATATATATATATATATATAAGATAAAAAGGAGATGATTGGTTCATCTCATTGATAGCGATCAGCTTTTCAAGGGAACATTTTACATCCTCTTCCAGAAATTTACAATGACAATACGATTTTAATTCTTTTTTTTTTCAATGTTGAGCCTTTATTCAGACAATTACTCTCAAAATTACATGATCATATTATAAGACAAGGTATCAATGTGAAGTGTTATTTATCACCAGAAGAAATGCGTGAGTGTGCATTTCATTTATTAACCTTTTAATGTCGAAACTATTAATTTTATGCATGGAGAAACCTACACTGCTAACGCGGGTTTAACGTGGATCAACGTACGTCTAACGTACGTCGATAGTTCTCCATGTGCTCTGCAAGCTATGCATTCGTTGGCAATGGTCAGTTGGCTTGCATCCGGGAGCAACGGACGTTGTTGGTAGCGGACGTCACTGCAGCACATTCGTGTATCCCTGCTGCGCTACGACGGACGCAAAGCAATGTCTGTCATTTTCGCTGGCTACCCTAATAATTTCTTTGAGATGCATAAGATAAGAAATTTTAGATTCCAAAATAACGATCTGTAATTATGGGTCAGGGGTTTGCTCTGTATATTCATCTGACTGGAGGACAGAATTTGGCTGTTACAATAATCTGTCGCGGCCTGAGAATGAATAGGTTCAGTGTGATTGAGAACATGCTAGAGGAGAATATTTTTTGAAATATTTGACACGTCACATAACTTTACGTAAAGTGCTTTCGAAAAGGTAGTGTTTCTTAATCGCGGTAATCAACATTAATCCGGAGAGTTGCGCGTTCTGTCCTGGAACAGCCCATTGCAAACTTTATGTTTGCAGCAACAGGCGCCTTCATGAAAATAAACATTGACTCTTCCACGAATGGTAAATACAAAATTACTTACTAAGAGCTGGTATAATGCAAAACGTAGAAATATATGATTATGACATTAGATATCCAATATTCCAAAAATACTAACAATAAAGGCCGCCCTGTGTATTGTATTTCAAGAGACGACAGGTGAGATTTTACCTTTGTATGCTTGTAGAAGTGTGTGCTTGGGCAGATTATTGGTATGTCTGTATGTATATGGTAAGTATGCATGTGTTTGATGAAGAGCGTTCTTGAATATTTCAGTTGGTTATTATTTATTTATTTTTCTTGATGCAGTTCAGTTGCCCTGAGTTTCGTTAAAGGAGCTGATGTTATTGAGCCCAATGATTAATGATCAAACGAGTAGATCATTTCCGTAATGAAGATGGAGTTTCATTAGAATGAAGGACAGGGAAAATGGAGGAAAAAGCTAACGAGGATTCTATTTCGCCTCCACATTTCCTAATGGTTTCGAGAGAGATTGAATGCAGACAACAGCAGCGGTTTCCATAAGACTGATTGATTATTTAGTGTTTCCGGGTCTTTTAACTGCTATGGGCATTACTCACGAAAATGTACACAATCATTACGACAACTAAACTCGCAAATGTAATCCCTCCAGGCTGGAACCTGAGATTAAACGTGAGCGCCGTCCTTCACGTCGATTGATTGTTGGTGATTCCAGGCATGTCAAGTACTGAGGTCATTAGTCCCGTAAGTATAGTGCACGATTTTCAACGGGAGGTGGCGGTGATCTTCCCCCGCAGAGTGGCGAGAACTGGCATCGAGTCAACTAGCGGGGTTTTCCTCAACCAGATATCTCCCAGCAGCAGGAGATCGCTCCAGGCGGGACAAGCTTCAAGTCCCCGATCGGTCTCGCGGCATGTGTGGTAGTGTAGTGCACATTACTGTAAGTGGTGAGGATAGGCCAAGGAAGAGGAAGGAAAGATCGCGCGCGTTTGTTAGGATACTGCTCCGACATTCGTCTGGCATTGATTGGAAAAACTACCGATCAGAGAAGCTACCTGCTAGAAGACCTCTGCAGACTGTCTTAATTCGACCTAGCTGTGTAGCTATTGTCGAAAATCCTTCCATCGTCGGGATTAGAACCCTAGGCTATCCGGGTCAGAGCCATTCCAGTAACAGCACTTGACACCCTGAGCCACCTAGACTGGTCCCGTCAGTTGCGTGCGAGCAACCACGTCCCACGCGCGTTTCGTCCCACTGTAGCCGTCGGACCGCCCCTCTGCTTTATGGCTCGTCTCGCGAAGTCGTAATTCAGGTCGTTAATCGCGTTAATAGCGCCGGCCCGGGGCCTGTGTTGCTCCCGCTGTCCGCACGCGTCGCCGCGAAGGCGTCGCCGCCGCCCCGACGCACGGCATTGACGGACGACCCGCCGCCTCCGCGCCGTCACGTGGCCGCAGACTGCAGCCAGGGCCTCCTCCTCTATTGTCATACCGAGAAACCGGCAATCAAGACGCTGTTACGGTGGCTCACTGCTTGCTCTGGAGAGGTCGCCTCAGAAGCTTTCTCCTCAGAAGATGAGATCTTGTTTATTTATTTATTTATTTATTTATTTATTTATTTATTTATTTATTTATTTATTTATTTATTTATTTATTTATTTATTTATTTATTTATTTATTTATTTATTTATTTATTTATTTATTTATTTATTTATTTATTTATTTATTTAATTTATTTATTTATTTATTTATTTATTTATTTATTTATTTATTTATTTATTTATTTATTTATTTATTTATTTATTTATTTATTTATTTATTTATTTATTTATTTATTTATTTATTTATTTTTGTTGGGTCGGTCAGTTAGTTTCAACATCATCATCAACTTCAAAGATTAAACCAAGCGGTTTGTTTCGGTGTCAAGTATTTTAAATGCGGGATTTAAAATTGATCACTCCAGCGTTTCTTTGAGCGCTCAATTCCTTCTTCCTTGAGGTCTGTAGTTGAGAAGTTGTTTTGATTTGCGGCAATCCTCCATTCTTTCAAGATGTTCCAACCAATGTACTTGGTCTTTTTGGATTTTATCAAGGATACTAGTGTTATTTAGTTCCTGATGTATGTCTTTCTTTTTTGACTTTGGAAAGTGTATGTCTGAGAAATTTCATTTCAGCAGCATCAATTTTGCCGGATTGATTTTTGTTAGAGTCCAGTTCTTAGATCTGTAAAGGAGTGTGACATTACTTTATAGAATTTTAGGCGTATCCTTTGCTTGTTGCTTTGAAATTTTGGTTGATCATGTCATGTATTCCCTTGAATTTATTTACTGTATCATTATTATTATTGTAGGAGTTATTGTAAACTAGATAGTTAGAATTGGTGACTTGTAAGATAACGATGTCAATTACTATTTTCGCTCTTGAAGGAGCTATTTCTTTGAATGCCATTATCTTAGTTTTATCAACAGGTACATAAATTATACTCTCTACTGTAACCGTACTCCTCTCGAGCCTCACCGATTACAAAAGTAGATCTGTCATTTGCCTACTTCGCGACGTGTGATTACACCGTCACGCATCCCTGGGAATATCTCAGTTTACGGATAAACTTCCCTATTGGTAGTGGGTTCGTCTTTGTAAAGCTACTGATCAATTAACAGACCAACACAATTTTTCAGTTTTAAATGACAAATAACATATATTCTAGAGCGCCAAAATGTAACAAATTTTACATTTTTCGTTTACATCAATGTAATTACATGTATTCTATTGAATGCCAAATCTCTGTACAAATGAAATTCACAGATCCTACTATGTTTTCACTTTTCGTAAAATTATGGTAGCTAATTCCCTACCTAAACTGCAGTTTTTCACTAGAATAATAATAATTCAGATCCCTGTTTACAAGAAAACAAGCAATGGATACATTTTTACACTTCTCAAAGAATATCACACATGAGACACACAAATCATAGTACAAATATTCATCCTGTAAAAGAAAAACACATACACACAATACTCGCAATTCACTACTACCTTTTAAATCACTAATTACGTAACACTCAATAGTCACATTTGACCTTCGGCTTCTGCATAGCCTTTCAACACAAAATTTTGTTTCATAACGTCTCTTAAATGATTTGAATCATTAAAATATGACTCTAAATGAATAATTCTGTACAAAACAACTTCTATCATAAACATAAAGAATTACTTTAATCTGATTCTTGTTACGACTGTCGAAAAAAAATAAAACCACTGGCAAGCAAGACCAATGTTCTCAGAAACTTGCCCGATCAACGTCTGTTTTTGAGGGAAGCTCACATTACAACGTGTTGGCTAGTATAATGATAATCCTATCTCATACGTTTTTTCCAGACTGAAATTAAGCGAGTGTTCTTTCTGCTTTAATATGACTCACGACCGGCGAGCTCCGCAAGTTGGTCTCGCGCTGTGTAGCTGGCCCGTCGCGCGACCGTCGCACCTCAAGGTCGTCGTTCTTCTGCAAGGTCCCTGCGTGGCCTGTCGCACGGAAACTGAAGTACTCCGAACACCGTCTCCCAGTCGAAAATTCACCACAGCTTTCGCAGAGGCGATGGTCGCATCAGAATGCGAGTCCGAAACTCCAAGTAATGACTTCGTAATGGCAAAAGTCAAACTAGTTGTTTGGATAATCCGTCTTTCTCATAACTTTCAAAATTTCATCATAGGATTTCCAAAGCGAAATTCCCAAAAATAAGAGTAAAGAATATATGAAAAGTATGAAATATATTAAAGCTGTAACAAAGAAGAAACATGTCCTATGTTACAATAGTCCTCTTTTCTAGCAACAAGAATGCAGCAACGTGGTTTTACAGATTCATTTCGATCTATTACCGCCGTCGTTCTTTCATTCATTGCATTCTTGTTTAATATTCATTCACTATTTCCCTGTAATTTCACGATATTCACAGTACGTAAGTCCATGAAAAGTGCTCAGTCAATTACCTTCTATTAAAGCTTTTGTGTTCCGCAATCTTCGCGTGTCCCTCGTCGACCATGTGGCGTACTCGTAGACAACCGTTCTCCTTGCCGTCTCGAACCAGAAAGAGCGAGCTCTTTTTTGACGCGAGTTCACGCCACGTCCGTATTTCCACGAAAATTTCCTGATTGGCTACGGTCTGAGTGCGTTCAGAAATCCCTCTCTGACTTACGCCATCTCTTCGCCACTGTGGAAACTACGTGTAGGGCCTAATGTCTGGTATTATAGCTTCCATTTTCCGTTGGTTATAAATGTGACCGACGACAAGCGGTTACACTACAAATATGATTCAAATAGTAAACTGCCTATCTTCAGAATTAGATATAATGATCTGGCCATCGTGTAACGAGCAGTGTGGCTATTATGAATTTTTTTTCAGTAAAATGATCCTTAAGATTATTTTGTCATTTTTGAATGGCATCATCAATACTTACGTTAAATATTGTTGGCGGCATTAAAATCCTTGTCTTACTCCACAATTTATTTCTTCCGAATCTTTCCGTTATTTTTATTACTTTCCAAATCAATAATAATATTTTTCAGCATACAGGCTCTCAGTAGTTCTAATTAAATGCTGTGAAACACGTTTCTCTTTCATAACTTTCCAATATGAAGTTTCTGTTAACTTTATCAAAAGCCTTCTGGAAATCTATTAAAGATATATAGGTGGGGATTTGATATTTTCTCTTTTTGATGAAAATATTCAATCTGTTCAAACTCTTTCGAATTAAGCGGGAACAGCAGGAACGAGATGACGTTACGGTTCCCGATCCACCAGATGAACGTGGAAATCCTTTGCGAACGGGTCTCGGCGTCTCTTTCCTCACAGTAGTTTTGGCAGTTGAATAGTTTGGGTGGTTTGGATTGCCGTAGTGTGCGGTTCTAAAAAAGTGATTTTTGTGTTAGTGACTATCACGAGAGTATAAGTTAGAGGAATTAATTCTGGTTGTTCCTAGTGTTGTTTCTAATCGAGCCACGAGGCTTCGTGTTGTCCACCAGTACTGTAAATCCGCACCGCTGTCGCACTCTCAGATACTTCTGAAAGTTTTCTAGGTAGTATGGTTCTAGGAAAGTGCAATCTAACGGTGTCGAAGAGCTATTTGAGTCAGACAGCATTTCAAGCAGCAGCTATGAAGTCGCAGCACGTTTGTATCACTTCGGGATGGAGGCCAGCGTTTCTGCTACTGCTCAGGTGCTAATTACATCATTACGGTGAGATCACCCTTGCTGATAAACATTGAATAATGTAGTCTGCTTCTACAGCAAAGTGGACCTGTTTCGCAGGAAACATTACTAATTTAGGTTTGACTTGTAGACTGAATGTTTTAGGTAACAGTAAACATGTTTTGTACCTGTTATTGATCTCTAGTGGGCATTATTATATATGTCGCTTCCTGGGGATTTTTCCTTTATGGAATGTTGTGTGGATGTTCGCAGTTCTTTGGCAGTCGGGTCTACATATTCATTGATGTCTATTTATTTATATACCAGCAATTATCACCCTCGCCATGCCTGCTACGGCAACGTGGAGCCACGATACTTCGAATTGCGAGATTCCTAGAAGATAAATTTACGAATTACACTTCATCCCAAGTTTTTATTCTCTTGATCCAAAGCATCAGTTTGAAATTTAGGAAAATGGCTGTTCTTTACTCTTACGTTTCTTTAAAACATAGACACACACACACATATATATAGACATATACACTCATATAATACGTATATACATATATACATACATTCTTTCATTGTATCAAAATATGTAACGGCAAAAGCAGTAACTTTTTAGTCGAATCACGTTTGGTGATAATAATCTACGCCCTATTAATTGTGCTCTGGAATCCTGTCACAATAATCATAGCAAGAAATATAATAGACACATAATCATGTCTCAATAATCATAAGAGAAAATTGTCATTCTTTAGCTTGGTACTGATTAATTGAGTTTAAGCGCGCTTCACCAGTTAAGGCACTAGGTTCTAATAACACCGCAAGGTACAAGCCTAACAAAATTGTTTTAAAAGACATGAAACTATTTGGCTGTCACGTATTGCATTTATTCTGAAAAAAACTAGGAGTTTAGCTAAGTATTATTCAAACAAAGGTCGCAATTATTATTGCTGTTCCTTTCAAGATTCTAAGTTCCACGTGTTCAATTGGTGATCAAGCATTCCAAATATGCTTTCAAGGTTTCCTGTGAACTTTAGAAGCATACATAAAGTGTTGATCGAAAAAGCTATTGGCTATCTTTCCTGAACACATCTGCTACATCGCAATGTACTATTTTTGAATCTATTTCTTCATGAACAGTAAATGTATTGTAGCTATTAATTCAGTGCAGTTTTATGAAAAGACTTTGAAAGAATATGAATGCTTTAACACTTCGATGCACGGAGCTCGTATTTTGCAACTTTCTTGTTAGTGGACCTTAGAAACTCGGTCTGAATTATACACTAATTTGGAGCCGGAATGAAGAAGTAATGAATGCATTGTTTTCATATTCAATAAACGTGTATTTTAAACATTTAATGCATAATAAGAAATTTTACACATTTCATTTGCAAATATAGCACAAAATACTGTTTTTAATGTTTTGGTACAAGTTTATCAAAGCAATGTGATTTGAGTGCAAAAATAGCACTTGGAAAGGAAGTAAGACAATTGAAAGAAATTATAAGAATTTTACCACGATATTAATATTTGTAAATATTCGCTTTTTCTCTTTATTTTCTTGGGAAATGATCTACAGAACTTCCAAACTTGTTTTTGGGTGAATCTCGAAGATTTGAAGAACATTTAGGATTCCTTTGAGGATATTATGTTTGCTCACTCATGGTTTCATATTAGCACGGGGAAATTCTTATATTAGTTGCATACACCCCTTTCCCACTGGCATTAGTCTTGAATTATTTTTGTGAATATTGTGTGCGCATTCAAAGCAGAAACGTTAATTTTATTATTATAAAATAATTTCATGGGTAATTGATGACTATGCCTTATAGTGTGTAATTGTCGACCATTTTATCCATGAGGTCAGTTCCAATCTGGTGTTTTGTTATATGCAAGAATAATTGATGTTTTTTATTTTTGTCGTCACTTAGTTTTGGTCCTGATGTATTGTGCTAAGAAGATAATTTTGCTGTTTTGACTTACATAATACAGCCAAAGATATTTCTAGTGCCCAAAAATTCTAGAACATAATTATCCACCGTTATAATCTTACAAGTCAGATGGCACATCTTGCGTATTATCTCATAATGTTAGTTTCTTTATTACAAATTCTCTCAGGAATATGGGCGTAAAAATTTATCTCTAGAAACTCTTAGATACTCAAGAAAGTTATCAGTTGCAAAGTTATAACCATCAGTGAACATATCAAACCCTTTACCTTTTTTGATGCCAAACCTTTTTCAACGTGGTTATCTTTCCTTTTTCTATAGTATATTTTACCATTTAGTGAATATCCGTTCATAGAATGCAAGCACTAAAAACTCTTTATTCCATATTTATGTAATCATGATTTGTGTCTCATGGCATGTAAATAAGGAAGCATGGAATGATAAGTAATAAATTCCAACAACATAAGTGTTTCTTATGCGTTAAAAGATCGGTTAAGAGAAAACAACCTGCTGGACCTTGGAGGCCCACTTAGGGGAAGTACGACTGCCTATAGAAAAGTTCAAATATATGGAAAAATTTAATGGCTTACTGGACCATTCATTCTCATAATAAAAGAAACATAACAGAGGAAAGGACATGAAAACTCATGAAAGGACACACCTGTAATGTTAACGGGAAAATATTTAAAGCATTAAGAAACACAGACGGGTTTCTGAGGACCGCTGCATGCTCTAAAGGGTGAAGAGTCTACTTTTCACCAGTAATTTCCTCTTCACAAGTTCCCTTAACACCCAACAATGAAAACTATCCAGGTATCTACCATATTAAAAATTATAATTTTCTTTATTTGATTCCTTATTTCTTTAATTTGCCACGATGATATTCTTGCTTTTTATCCATTCTTGTTAAGATAGAAATACTATCCACTCCCTTCCTAAATAGACTTAAAGTCTTTCTCTTAAGTTTTCAATAGTTCACATTTCCTTTACTTCTGCTGCCCTCTCCACAGCATTACATTTGTTTCCTTTCCTTCGTCATCTCTTCCTTAAGCCTCAAATTCTATACTTCCTTGTTTGTCCTGCCTCCTAAGAATCATTATTGTCTTATTGAAAATAGTATGAGGAACCAAATCTTCCAAATTAAAGAACTATGCAAAATAAAATTCAAATTACAAACGTTCCTAGTGACGTAAAACGTATAAGTCTTATACCCCCTGATGACTTGAATATTTAACCTGTCACAACATATAGTGAAAAATACGGGAGCAAACGTCAAGAGTTTACCGTTGAAAAGAGAGCGCTATACAGCATATCAAAATGTCTCGTCTCTCGAGGGTCCTCTTCAGCGAAACGAATTTGTCAGAGAAATGCTCCGACCCTTTCACCAAATCACCCACGCGGCGGCTGCTCTGACCTTTCAGCTCCCCTTTCCGCCCCCTTTCCCCCCTTTCCTTCCTTCGCCCACGCCGCACAGTGATCTGTGTTACAGTTGCATAACGAAGCCGTAACCGCTTTCAGTAGTGAGATCAAAACCGAATTCATTTCATTATTTTTATTTAAATACGTTATATTAATAATAACAATGTTCACAAGTATTGAATTTTCGTAAAAATAAAATTCTAAAACTAATTCAACAACTACATGTAGCGTTTTAATTTCATTATGAAATTGACAATACTTTTAAGAATAACTACATTAGTTGCCTCCTTAAAAAATAGGATGAATATTATAGAATAGGATTCAAAATCATCTTAGTATTTATAACATTTTTTTTCTTTCTGATTCATACATAGGGCACTGTCGAAACGCATCGTAACAGTTTGGTATATTTCTCCGCATATACATCTACTATAATAATATTATTTTTTTCTAAATAAACTGCAATTCAGTGACAAATTATGACTCTTAATCTGTTAATATTAATTATCAACTTTCTGAAAATATCTAATTAAAATGCTTTTTAGAATTGCAATAACAAAATTTAATACAAAAAAAACATTTTTCTCACACTTTCATCAACCATTATTTTTTTAACTTTACTTCTAAAACATTATTATTTACATTTATTATCATTATTCTTTACTTCTCTTACATTAGAAAAAGCCATTGGATCATCAAGAATGGAATTACTCTTTGCTGATTCTATGGCCGATAAATCAGAAGAAAGAATTGTTCATTATTTCCATTATTGTATCCTGAAGTATATTTGAGGTTAAAACCAATAATAAAATTAGTTACTAATTTTTATTTGAAACATTGGTGACGGCTTCTAGTTTCTAATTGTTTTTAACGGCTTTAGGTCAACAAGTGGAAACACGTGTGATTAAATTACACGGGAACTTTGAAGTCGAATTCAATTGTAGTTGCCCGGGTAATTATTTATCAGACTTGTCTATTTAGACAGGAAAAAGACGGAATTCTGCCTTTAGTGAATCTAAGCCGTGGCTCGCCCTGCCATACACCAGCCGAATTCGCAACAAATACACTCTGCTCCTTTCTACAGTGTTACTGTGAATGACGTAGAGATGGTGGCTGACAGGATATCGTACACCCCGGCTTATGTGGTTTTCTACTTCTAGGCATATCACCTAGCGGAGCGTTGTCTCTATCGGGATTAGTTTTAAGCATTCGGCTTTTCTCCCGATACGTGTTGTAGTGCAGTGTGTATGCGAATGGGAGGAAGGGAATATCGTGCGCGGTCCGTACTTCCTTTGTTACGGTTCTTCAGCACTCCAGAATTTTTTCTTGCATTCATCGGAGAAACTATGGAAGACTATCAGCATAGCTGTTCGCTAGAATTCTTACATAATAGTTGAATTCGATGTTGTTGTATATCTAGTATGGAAAATCAACCACCGTTGAAACTAGATTTTTAATTTCAGTTACGGATAGTTATCACTTCTGATGGCTACGATATATCAAATATAAGAATATCGAATGCAAGTTTCCATATATCGAATGCGAGTTTTCATATATCAAATGTGAGTTTCATCTTGGACTCTCCAGCCCTTGTACGGATGTGAATACTTTTTGGAAAACATCTAAGCGCATGGATAAGTGGAATGTGTCTATAAAGCGATTTACAACGCGATGGTGATCCAAAAACTTGTTAATGTTTGTTGTTGCTACACATCGTTAGTAGGGTTTTGTATACTTCATGCTGATCAGTTTGGGGAATCAATTTGGGTAATAAGAGCAACACATAATGTTATGTTCAGAATAACTGCACGCTTTTCATAAGCACAGATTTATTACAATAAAACACAGAAAGTACAATGGTCACAATTCCAGAATCCAAAAGAGTATACCAGGTCACAAGCAAAAATCAGAAATCAAAAGTCCGGGAGATGTACTAAAAAAATAGCTATGTCGAACCAAGAGATACACAAGAATAACCAAGATTACTGCCGGGCCTACACTCGCTTCCAGACGGTATAAACTCCTCGTTCAAATCTACTCGATACACAGTCACTAGCGCTCTGACTCTCTGGCTGGCGGCGCCCGCTTTTAAAGCGGGCGGCGCCGCAGACTCCCTGCCCCGCTCCTGGCTCTCCGGCCAACCCTCCTTCTAGTCAGATACACAGCCACTAGCGCTCTGCCGCTCTGGCTGGCGGCGCCCGCTTTTAAAGCGGGCGGCGCCGCAGTCTCGCTGCACCGCTCCTGGCTCTCCGGCCAGCCCTCCTTCTAGTCAGATACACAGCCACTAGCGCTCTGCCGCTCTGGCTGGCGGCGCCCGCTTTTAAAGCGGGCAGCGCCGCAGACTCGCTGCCCCGCTCCTGGCTCTCCGGCCAGCCCTCCTTCTAGTCAGATACAGTCACTAGCTCTCTGACTCTCTGGCTGGCGGCGCCCGATTTTAAAGCGGGCGGCGCCGCAGACTCGCTGCACCGCTCCTGGCTCTCCGGCCAGCCCTCCTTCTAAGCTCGGGCGGCGCCTTTTCCGCTTCGCCGCCGCTGCCGACTTCCTCAGTCGCCGCTGAGCGCTGCCACCTTGGCGCGCTCTTCAAATGTGGCTATACAGCCGCAACACATAATATTGTGCTTTAATTATGTGTCTGTGATATTTTCCGTACGTGAGCATCGCCAATTACTTTTACTGTACTTTGATTGATACGTTTCCTAGAATCAGTGCAAATTTGTAGTGAGAATGACTTCTCGGAAATGTATTGAGGGCGTAGTGAAGTACGAAAAGTAAATTCTTGAAATGCATTATTTAATTTCGGTCTCGCTGTACTGTTTCGAAGGAAACATAAGTAACCTCATAAATAGGTTTTCCTATCACTGAAGAGATACGAATATATCAATTAGAATAGAAGCTATTCAGACCAGAGTATTAACCCTAGACATACGAAGGTATAAAATATCCCGTGCATTACCAAGAGGGGGGAGGTCAGAAAACCAGCGTTTAACTTCTGTGTTTATTAAAGTGTTTGATGATTTTGAAAAATTAATAAATTGGTATAATGACGTATATGCGCATTCATTTCAACAAAAAATACTTTGTTCAATTTCTGTCTCTTAAAATAACGTTCTTGACACGAACCATCAAATATGATGCTTTGAAGAAATCACAGTTATTATTTTACGATTTTATTAACATTTAGTGTTTGTACATATTATTATAACCGTTTTGTATGAAACCGGATAATAGTAGCAAGAAATAAGGCAACTGGAGCTCACTCCCTTTAATTTAAAGCAAACATTACGAAATGATGTTGTGTACAACACTCACAATTCTTTATAAACGAAAGCCCTTAGTGTCTTAAACATACAGGTTTTTGCTATTTCCTATAAATATAAGAGGTTTTAATGAAAATCGAATCAATGGCGTACATATAAGTCCACTTTGAGCAAAATATTCGAACAAAACGTTTCAACCATTTTCCAGAAAATGTTGCATAAGATACAAGAATATCATGTGAAGTACCTGCCAAAACTAAAATATCACAACGATCTTCAATACGGTACGACTAGATGTAGTTTCTGACGAAGTTAGATAGTTTTATCTCAAAAGCATATAATCTGACAGAGTTGTGTGACACATCCATCCTCCACCTGTTCATCAGATCATTCATCCATACCGATATCCTAATTGGTGTGCATAACTCCTTTTCAACTGAATCAATTATAACGAAATTTAACACAGAGCTAATAAAAATTATTTGTGACGTGTGTGCAGATTTACAGCTCAAAAGAATTGTAAATCCTGATTTTACGACGAAAACTTGAAGTCGTATTGATGAGGCGATTCCAATTATGTTCCTCCCTTTACTATAGTATAGCAAGGAAAAGAAAAATTGCAATCTTCTGAAATATAATCAAAACTGCAATATTGAATTTCTATTGAAATTAATATTTCCTACCCGTATTCCCATTTCATTTCGTTTTCTGATTTTCCGTGGTTTCTCCGATCAACACCAGGCGAATGCCGGAGCAGTACCCTAACAAACGGGCCACGAACCGCGCGCGATCTTCCATTCATCTTCCTTGTCCCATCCTCTCCCTTTACACACACACACACACACACACACACACACACACACACACACACACACACACACTAACATGAACTACACTACCACATATTCCGGGAGGCCGGTCGGGAGCTTAGAGTTTGTCCCGGCTGGGTTGGTGCCCCGCTGGTGGGAGAGTCCTGGTTAGGGGAACACCCCACTAGCCGACGGGAGGTCAGCGCCGGATCTCGCCATCCAACGAGGGAAGATCACCACCATCTCCCGAGAAAAAACATGTACTACACTAACAGGACTAATGACCAAAGCAGTTGACGCGCCCGGAAATACGAAAAAACAATCAATCAATCAATCATTTTCTGGTTTTAGGGAGAAAAAAATCACCAATTTTAGACTAGTGCATCCCTTTGGCCAGACGCTTCGCTTTCTTTCGATTATTAAGGAGAAAGCAGGCAGACGACAGATAATTTAATTCCAAAGGGTGTGTCGTCCCTTTCACGAACAAGTTATTCGTGTCACACAGACTGTCCGTTCCAACGTCCGAGTTAATATTTCACGTCTTCGACGTTTCTGGTGGACAATAAATGAGTCTTCTACCAGAAAAAAAAGCGGCCCGATCGTCTGCTCATATCCGTGTCTCCTTTTCCTTGAAGACTCGTCATTTGACCCTTCCACAACTTTCTGCCTGTGACGAATTGCGAAGCAGAAAAATTCTCTCTATTATGAGGCCGTTTGGAAACTACGCGATAAAACATAAATGATGGGACGACTAAAGGAGGTCGGTCGAATCCTTTTTACTGGTTAACAATGGGATAGCGATGAAGATTGATTGTGATTCCGGAGACTGGGTACTTTATTGAAATAGATGACACGATATACAGGGTGGTTTGAAAAGTTGATAACCTAAAATGACCACTAGCTTATCTGACCGGTTTTGAGGTGCATGCCTCACACTCTTGTTCGTATATCACGTACCGATTTAATTAATGACTTTCGTGATTTAACATCTTAAAAGGCGTAAAATTGCCATACATTTTTGAAGGTGGATATTAACTGCGATATCTCTTTTTTTCAAGTGTTCATATATTAAACACATATAATTCCTGGAATTCCTAAAAATTAACGAATGTAATTGAATTGCAGTCAAACATTTACAATGAGAGATATTTATTTCATTCTTTAGAGAAAGATTAGACTCTTTATTGTTATATTAGATGTTTGTATATTTGAAAAGAGGATCTATAACAATTATTTCTTAGACATATACACAGCACAACCCAAATACTATAAAATATATTTCGAATAAAAACTCTCCGTACTCTTAAAGGTCAGTGACAAATATTTCACCACCCTATGAATGTTTCACGGAAAAATCGAATGTGGAAAGGAATAAAAGAAATTCAGCATGACGTAATGTCTAAGCAAAAGCTGGTAACGGGAGTATAATGGCTATTGTTATCACAGTTGATGAACACGAAAAGAAATTTAAAATCACAATTAATCTTTTAGTCCCTTTTTTAACGCTTCCATATTACTTAATAGAATGTCAATCATATGCTTTTGAAAAAATCTGAAGGGTAAACATTTTGTCCTTTTGGAACGTTTGACGAATAGTGAATTAAATCGTTCACACATGTTAACTCTGCATTCAACAATTTAATTGAAAAATTATAATCCATTTAATTCCTGAAAAATAGAAACTAATAGGATGGTACATTCTAAAAGAGTACTATGGTTTTTAATCGTTTTAAAACTGCTTTACAATTCCAGAAAATCTAAAGCTCTTGAAGTTCAATTTTGTTTCGTAGATAATAGATATCTAAAGATATTGAAATCCAATTAGTGTTCTTTCTAGTTTAAGAATTTTGCTGTATATATTTCACGAATAACTGCAGAGTACTTAGGATATGAAGACATCTCACATATCAATCATCATCTTATATCAATGATTATAGGGTAATCTGTATTATCAACATTATTATTATATTTGCCTGGACTGTACTATATCTTTACACTAATATACTCAAATAAGTCCAGTTCGTTTCTGTTTGCTTGTTCACTTGGGAACAACCGAATGCATTTCAAATCTATTTCAGGGGAGCTTAGAACGTTTGTCTCAGAAGTACGGGAATGAAACCCGCCAGCTTCTGGTTTTCTTGAGAATACGGTTGCTGGTGGACAGTTCTGTACGTTTTGCACGCATGGATACTAAGAAATAAATATTACAAACTTCCATGGTATGTAGAGGAATCATATTTTTCCGATCTAGTACATGTGATTGGAAATTTCATATTAGGAAGTTACATATATAACATTTATCCATTATTGGTATATGCTTTGCTAATTGCAGGTACACAAAATCTGACTGCGTCAGAACATGACCTGCCGAACATCAGTGCATGACGATATTTGTACCAAATGTCACGTGTATAACTTCGATATATGAAATTTTCACCAGGTATTAATTGAATAAAGTTCATTATCTTCAACTCCCTACTTACCATAGAAGTTTGTGACATTGAATCTGAGAACCTATGTAATTTGATTAAAAGTTCTATGGAATCGACATATGGGAGTAGGATAACGCAATATAGCCACTCGAGCGAAAGGCATGAGGTTGTAACAGCGTAGTCTAAGCCCTAGAGACGACACGCTTGCGATTTTAGTAATGAGAAATTAACATTTTGTTATTAATGTTTAGTATCAATCCAGTTTAAGTCCACTAAACACAAGAAAACCTGACATGTACCCCGCACTTGTGTGGACCTCCTTAAACAACGTACTCATACAACTCTCTACAAACCGCACTCAATGCAACGGCACACGCCAGTACGGATTGTTCGGGAATAGAGCCATCTATAATACCAATGAATTGCTCAAGTAAATACTATTGAATTTGCCTTATTTTACATGGCGAGACTCAGGCCATGAGGCCTGCTCTTCCGTCTGACCACGCAAATTTCGTTACACTCCTTTCACTAACCATGGGAGAAAGGAGGTATTACTGGGGCGACGAAACAGACGATTTGAATTTTGCTCAGAGGCATCATTTAGGCTTGAGGATCTTTTACGTGCAGTAAATGTACTAACATTGGACAGCTGGCTTTACTTCCCCTCCGAAGGAAGGCCTATGAAGGATTTATTCGCCCTTAAAAATCCACGGCTTCGATCGGGTTTGAACCCGCAAACTTGGGTATAGTAGTCCAATACGCTAACCGCTACACCATCGCCGCCGCCGCATCAATATGTTTTAAGGTAATAAAAAATAAACTCATACAAAATAAATAATATGAAATATACGCCCAACTATGTTTAATTCGATATTTTCAATCTTTCATTGCAATCAATTGGCGTGTCAATTGAAGACTTTGAACAATGGAATTTCTATTCTTTAAGGGGATGGCCATGTCCAAAATTTTGCATTAAGCTGTCAAAACCTTAGCCTGCCAGCAGACCGTCAGAAATGCAGTGCACACTTTGTTTGCAAATTATGACCTCCCGGGTCTACATCAGCGCCTTGAATCTCGGAAACGTGCAGTAAGTTCTGATGTCATAGAGCTCGCATGAAATTGAAAATTCACAAAAACACTTTCTACGGGAACCTGTTCTTCTGAGGTGAAAAGCTAATGCAATTGAAAACGTAGACTTCTGCGTCCGGAGTCGATATTTACTTGGCTGTCCGTGAAACACAGCGTCCTATGCAGAGACGTCTTGCCGCGCCCTTCTTCAGGGATAAATGCGCGGTGGGGGGCTGCACACGGGTTTGTATAGAACGAGGAAAAGGAATTATTAATTGCTAATATTTTAAGGGACACACTGTTTTTTTCTCTCTCATAAAATGACTCACCTTGTAATCAATAAAATGTGATCATTAATATAGTTTCGTGATAAAAATAAATAATTATTTTACAATTTTTAATTATTATATATATATATATATATATATATATATATATATATATATATATATATATATATTCATTTTTATATTACAATATATATAATGAATTGTTAATAATAAATTATTCTATATGTATGAAATTTAATAATACTTTCGCTGTTACATAAATTTGATTGACTTTGACAATAAATTAAATTAGTATTGTTGTAATTGCTAAGTGTTCTCCAACAAGTTCTGCGGCAGCACAAGGACGGGACGCGATTGTCGGGGGCCAGGGTTGGAGGGGAGGGAGAGACGGAACAAATGCCGGTGGCCAAGCGCTGGCATTTCTCTTCCAGAAGCCCCGAGCCGCAACCCCACTCTCCCTAGTGACCCTCCGCAGCCCCTCTGGCGGCGCAAAGCCCCCTGTAAGACCTGCTTCCGCAAGCGACACCTCCGCCACCTGCCCCCCCTCCACCTCCTTCCACCGACGCCTCACGCAAGTGCACGGCCCACTCCTGCTAGGGTGAGAGGCGAGCAGTAGCGAAACAAATTGAACACTGCGCTCTCCGCCACATTGGAGGCAAATCTGGGAGCGGTCATTTAAAACTGTGTTTTAACGCTCTTTTGACGGGATATTACGGATTCAAAACTTCAAAAATTACATTGTTATTGTTTCTATTGCACCGAACGCGGTCTCCCAAACCTACCTGTGCTTACCTGGGCTCGTGTCGCCGGCTAGCTCAGGAAGCATGTAGATTATAGAAGAATGGATGGTGGACGGATTTAGCTACGTGATGAATTAAAAAAAATTATTGAGAACACAAATGAACTTTAATGAAAGACTTAAATCTTTAGCATAGAAAAATCAAGGTCTGAGTCATTACTTCGTCTATTTTTATGCTATAAAACTAATACATTACAGGGAACTTAATATTGTAAGGAAGTCGCCAATGCGCGGCGAGCACTTCCCGGATAAGAGTATCTTTCATAAACAAGCGTTGCGCCTGAAGGGCGTACTGAAGATTTTGCCGCAGCTCGACAATCAAAACACAGTCACCGTTTGCAGGCAGGTCCGCTGGGGTGGGCAACCTCCACAGGTCGCCGAACCTCACACCAGGCGGCGTGTCCCGTGGGTGCAGGGGCAACCCTTGACTCCCGCGTCGGCGGCGGCGGTTGCGGTGGCGCAATGTGACCACGTCAACGGCGGCAGCGGCGACGGCGGTGGTGCAGTGATGATGACGATGAAAGCGACGGCAGCTCAAGATTCAGGTGTCCAGCAGCGCGATAATAATCGTCACGTCAATTGTGACGGGCGACGCGGGCGTGATCGGCAGAGATCAAGAAAAAATATACTCAACAAATGAGCAACCGGAGTAACTAATCGTCCTCAATTTAAAGCAAAGGGACACTGCCCTTCCCCGGCTCTTGCTCTGCGAGCTGAGCGCACGTCAGCGCTCACCTCTCCCACCGGTCTGATCCGCCTACTGGGATCTCTCCCACCGTTCTGATGTGCCTGCTCGGCGCATGCCAGCGCTCACCAGCCTTTTCTCCCCCCCAGTTTCCCAAATGTTCTAGAAGTTTCCAAAAATTTTACTAAAACGTGCTTCTATTGGCGAAAGTTTCCTACGTCTTAACTAAATTTGGTCCAATAATCTCTTGTGTCTTGTCGGTGTGTCGAGCGTAATTTTCCATGATGCGCTCTCACTCGCACACTTTTGGTAAATAAGCGTAGGTGGTCTCTCCCGGAGTTTCCAAACTGCGCAGCCCCCCTTCCCAGCTAGATCCCCAGGGATAGACCCGCGTCGGCGTTGGCGAAAACAAACACAGCCCCCCCCCCCATTTGCCTGGCGCAGATGTGTCGCGGCTCGCACTGTGCGGAACGAATTAGCCGCCCGACGGCTCAGAAAAGACGCAAAAGGCGCCAGCTCGTGATTAAGCAATATTTTGTTTGCGATTAGCCGGGGCACAATATTCGGTATCGTTACACTATACACTATGATAAATAAATTAGGAAAAATTTTAATATGTTTTAAAAATAACGTAATTGGAAATACCTCGAATCGCTTGACTTACAGTTGATGCTAGTTCAACCCATATTGAATAAAGGCTATATTATTATTTTTGTGTCGCAGCAATTATAATTCCCAAAATTCCTGTATATAAAGTGAACAAAAAAGCAACTTACGTTTGAACAACACTTAAGTTATATTGAGCTAGTATACCATAAGATGCTGCTATGTAAGTACTGTCAATTCTGTGCAAATACACACACACACACACACACACACACAAAGAAATCGTACCAGTAAAGTTTTAAAACAATTAGCACTCTTTTCAGTTAACAGGGTAATAGTACAAAATAAACATGATTCCTAAAGAAATTTCAGCGAAGATAATTTCATCATTTTTGCATCGTTTTGTGCCCTCCGTAGCTAATGCATAGTTTCTTTTCCTGAAAGAGATATGCAAGTTATTCTTTAAAGTGAAAATTACTTAAGTAAAGATTGGCACATAAAAATTTTCATTCTGAAGAACGCTCTGAAATGACAAATACTCATGCAATCTATGTATCTTCCAATTTTGACTTTCTCGTATACGTACGTATATACAGAGTAATATACGTAGTATAAAAAAATTATGTAATGCAGTGGCAAAAACACGGTGATTTTTGGGCAGAAAAACTCGTACTCTGGGGCCCGCAGAAAAGGTGGATAAATTACCCCCTAAAACACGTTATGTAGTCAGATGTTTAATAATTCGAACAAGTTTTTAAAATACGAGTAATAAAATACTTAGGGTATATAACGAATATCTATATTTTCTTACGCCGTATGCAGGTATGCTAGGACCAAATTAAAGTATACGTTTCAAGTATACGTTTCAATTAGATGAAATATGCTGATGTTACTAAATGAAACCTGTTTTAGTTGTATAATTTGGGTTATTGAAAGTTGCTTCTTGTAACCCTAATGCTTAAATATTGACCTTGAGGTCACAGAACCATGAAGTTCTCATTATATATTTTGTATGGATGCGTAAATAATAGTCTTTATAGTAAGACAAAAGCACTGCAAAGCAATAATTTACATGGGAAATACCCACGACTCTCGTCACGTACAGACATACAACACGTCTGTCTGCACCTGCCCGGGAACTAGTTGCCTACAATATGGCAGCCTTCAATTTGTAACGCTACACTAGCGCTACATGTGCATCTAGGTAATACTATCCAATATCTTTGCGTAGGCGCACCGAACGCCCTACAGCGCCGCCTGCAGTCGAATCAAGAACCTATACGGCGGGGATCCAGGTGTAACTCCAGTTATCGAAAAAAATAAGAAAGTGAGTAAAATAAAATTCAAAGCTAGTTGTTCTACAATAGCTTACCGTTTATTACAGCATTTACATTACCGCTTTATTTCTAAATTAAGCAGTTTTCGAAAATTCAGTTAGTTCAACTAAAATGAGATGTACGCCATTCCTTTGCTTTATCCGTTGGGGGAAAATAAGATAATTCATGCTGTTTTTAGATATTCTTTTTATAAATTTCTCCGTCTGCAAGCAGAAAATAGGCCAAAAATTACTCATTTTTGCTACTCATTCAAATTACTAAACAAATGTGCATGACCTTTTCAAAGAGCTAGTTTTTAAAACAGATTTTATCTGAGAAAAACTCTGAACTATCAATATATTTCTTCTACTACTTGAGTACGAAGGAAAAGCGCTTGCCCCCCGCGCCTGCCCCCCACCCCGCCCCCCGCCTGCCCCCCCGCGCCTGCCCCCCCCCCGCGCCTGCCCCCCCGCGCCTACCCACCCGAGCCTCCCCCCCTCTTACCCTCCGCCCCCCGATCCCCGCCCCCCCGCGCCTCCCCCCGCGCCTGCCCCCCCCCCGCGCCCGCCCCCCGCGCCCGCCCCCCGCACCCACCCCCAAATAGAGCGAATGGAAGGTACCTCGTCGATTGTAATCCTCGTTAATTATAATCCAAAAGGTATGAATCTTTCTTTGTAATGCTTGAGTGTGCTCCTTCCCGCACCTAGGAGCGCAGAAGGCAATGCAATCTTAAACAATAATTCTCCTCTCTCGTCATGAGTAGCCGGGTCAACACCAATTTTCTTAGAATAGAGAGGAAAAGCTATTCTATTACAAGATGAGTAAGTATTTTGTAAAAATTTTGCTATCCATTGTAACTTACAAACCTAATTTGTCACTTCTAATTATGATCATTACATTTTTGTGAAGACACTTGTTAAACGATTGCTGTAAACAGACTTTAAGTACACTCAATAATCTTAAAAATTAAAAACGCTCATTGACTTTTGAACTAAAGAAATTGCTACGAATCATTGGTTTTGATGGATCTATGATTTGCATTGTTATTGTACAAATTGTTACAAAAATTTATTCTAGTATAATTAGTGTCGGTTTTTTTTAAGTAAATGAAGATTTTTTTTTTTTCGAAGAAGGCGACATCACGAAGTGCTTGGAATTCTACAATACATAAATCCAATCCTGTACTTATGAAACAGCAAATTGTCGTGCAGTTACGATAACCGCGACACTTTCACTGACAGTCTCTGGTCTTGTGTATCGAATGTTTTGTCACCGCGATTCTCTTTATTGTTCTTCTTTAGCGTGAATTCAGTTACTTCCAGTGATCGGAGGTACGCGTTATTCAGTTGGGTATAAACTTCCATCGGGTTTCTTATTGTTTTCCGCGTTTCTATGGGAAAACCGTGTATGGTATTCTGTTCCCGTAAAATTGTATTGGGTATTCCTACCAGAAAAAAAACTGATGCCCCTACTAAGAAAACTTCATGAGAGGCCTACGTGAGGCCTGAAGGCAAATTTTATCCTCCGATTTATTAATAGCTCTGGCAGTTTTTATCCTTCATATTTTCACATGTAATGGAAAAATCAAACATTCCCAACTTCGCCAAAATACACCACAAACATCCAAGCGCTTCGTTTTTCAAAAATAGTACCAACTAACTTTTAAAGGTACTTTTAAAGGTAGCTCCATCTACCTTTAAATTGCAACTCTTTCGCATTCAATGAATCTTGTTTCAAGCGTTCGTCACCCCGGTGGATGCGTTTTTAGTACCTCCATGCATATTCATGTCCATGCTAATGGACGCCGTTTAAATTAAAATGGTGTGACGCTTATATTGGCGCTTCCTGCCATTGAGAGCTTGTTAGCACCGTCTTAGATGGATCCGGACAGGTGGGTTTGCTAGCTTGACGTTAATGAAAAGGTAGCTTTATGGAATATGCAGCGAGGTTGCAGAGAATTGACGTCAACCATTGAAAATTTTGAAAGAACTAATAATTTCTGGAAAATCAAGTCAAAATATTGATTATAACATGTACCCTCTCCCTCAGAAAAAATGTCGTTCAAAATTCTATCTTCCACACCGCGCCGACAAACTTGGACACCCCTCGGCCTGGGGGAGGGCAGGGGGAGGGACGCGTTGACCAATCGCTAGCAGGTAGAACCACAGTTGTCAGTGATTGGTGCAACATCCCAAGGGACAGAAAGAACGCTGTCTCAGGGGGAGAAGGGCTAGTTCGTTTACGTACGAGACAGAAATATCGTCATATTTCCCTGCCGAAAGAGATAGTTTGCCAGCGCGTACGCCACGACGAAAAAAATATTTCTAAGCGGGGTTTTCCGTCCAGAATCATTGTCTATAGACCAGTAAATATTTATCATTTTAGCAACAATTATTCTAACTTTTATTAGTAATAGATTTGTAACTCCTGACAAACTGCTATTTTGAGATATTCATTTCAGGCACAATTTGCGGAGCCTTCCCGGCCGTTCTAACGCATATTTCGAATTTGTTTATAAAATTATAAATTGTTGCAAAATTGTTAATTCGCTGTTTTTGGTTCTGGGACATCGGAGACTCTCCCCCTTTAGATTTGCAAAATTTGGAAATTGTTTATAAATTTGCAATTGTTGCAAATTTTTTATTGTCTAATCTGAATGGCGTTTAAATGTGATGCAAAATTCCGGAATCCGTTCGGTGCTATTATATCTCGTTCTCGAGATATATGTAATTGTTTATAAGAAATTAACATCTTAGTAGACCCCATTTGTTTGCGCTTAATTCATTCGCGATAACAGAATAGCGTGGGATGGGCATACTGAAAAAACAGTTCTCCAATGCCGCGCTTTTGCCTGCCACATACGCTTAAAATGCACTTGCTTGTAAACAAATTCTGTGGCCAATTTAATTATGCTAAATTCGTATTTTTACGGCAAGTTTGAGCATAACTTTTATTTGGTTTTTATATTCTCTTTTAAGTCCTACAATTTGCAAGGTGATATATTTATCAAATAGGAAAGAAATTGATTATAAAAAAAATATTTTTCAAGGTGCATTAAGCCCAAACAATTGTTTCTGTTTTTCTATCAAAGGGATGTTGAGCAACCGAATAACTGTATTATTAATTTTTTTAAGTCCCCTGTTAACACCGAGAGTCAGAAACTATTTGTTCCTCTTGTTTACCCATTACGATTAAAAAATAGGGAAACATATTGCTTAGCTGTTTGCTATAAACTGCACTGGATTGGATGAATGTAGTGTTAAGGTTTTCAAATACAGAAATATTCAATTTTGTGTTTTGAAAGATCACATGAGTAGAATCACACATCACAATATTTACACAAGTATAGAAATTTCTAAATAAACGTATATAAACTTTAAGTTAATATTTTCAATTCAATTTATCATTCCTTTCTAAAATTGTTAATTTGATGATTTCATTGTATAATATTCAAATCAGAGCTTTATGTGCTAAATCTACGCATTGTTGATACATATTTTTAAACAACATTAATTATTTAATATACATTTAAAAGAGTTTTAGATTGGCGAACGTTTCAATAAAATTTCATGAATTCCTAAATGCTTGAAAATAAATACTTGTAAAATTAAATTATTGTAGCGTGTAAAAATATAACAAACTCACGTATTTGGTAAAACGAGTTGATATTACTAAAAGAAAGCAAAACAGATGTTATAACAATTCAAAGAGATTTAGCGTTTGTTTACAGTTTAGTAAATATCAATACTCTAGCATTTCCCAGTGAAAATACATAGAACGAACTTGGTGGTCAAGTGATATGACCTTCCCAACACAGACTACATTTCAGTATCGTCAGAGTTCGAAGGTGGTTTGTTGGCCGCCATTCTACGAATCTATCAAAACCTTGAATTTTGCACGACCATCTGTACAGGGAGAACGTAGCGGTTTATTAAACGGAAACGGGCCATTCGAGGTATCTAATGTGCACTCTTTGAAAACGTTTAACCATTATAAACTATCCCTAAGAAAAATATCAAATAAACAATGTTAAACGTCACCAGCTTAACATTGCCTTTACTATTTGAATGTTTTCAACATCCCCAAAACCAACAGAAAACCCATGTTTTTACAGGTTATTATAAAACAAATTCAATAAATATAAGCATTTATTCACGTTATTATTTTTAAAACACTCAAATATCTACGATGTTATTTGATTCAAGTCTTCATCGAAGATCTGAGATTAAAAACTGATAAGCAGGGAGAATTAAAGTAATTTTGAATGATTGATGAAGTTGAATGATCAAATGAAAAACAATGTTTCTTGCTTCATATAATGCTATCGCGTTTAACAGACATGTAATTACATGTGATACCTATATTTAAACATCCAAACTAATGAAAATTTTCAAAATTAAAATCATCAATAAAACGTTGATTCATCAGCAAGGATTATATTATTAAATACTTTTTTGAGATTCATTGCTCCTGTGTGAATAACGTAGTAAACGTGATTCGTATGATCTAGTTTCTCAGAATAATACAAAACCTGCTAGACTCATACACTAAACATAATACTTGTCAAATAGTTATTTACGACATGAGTATCATAAGATATCTTATTACAATACGAAATTGGAGAATTATCAAACAAGACTCTTTAGCCGAAATTGTTAACCAATTGAATATTGTAATATGTTACCATTTGAATATCATAGAAAGTAAGACGATATTTGTCAAAATTCATGTGAACTATAATTTTTCTTTAAATTTTACTCCTTATCCTGCGAAAGATGTGTGACAGTACTTATGTTAACAGTTCTACTGCCATGAGTTTAATTAATTTGTTTGCAGTACGCAAATTATTGTTTTTGGTTTTAAAGAAGCATGGATATACAGAGTATCGGGGAAGGAAACGTGGAAAGTTTGAAAAAAGCTGTTTAAACAATTTTAATCATACTTTGTCTAATAAACTACATAGATATTTTGAATAACTGAGCTGCAATAAACACGCAAATGCTGGTTTGAAAATATGATTTCTACGCAAAACTTTGCATTCTAGAATCATGTAAACAGACCAGAAACATGTAACATGTTTATTATTAACAATATAAATTAATATATTAGTTCAGAAAAAAATTAACCGAGAAATAAAAAAGCAGTCGAACTGTGAAAATTGGGTGCTTTTTTATTTCTAGGTTAATTTTTCTTTCTGATCAAATGTATTCATTTATTTTGTTAATCATAAACAATTTAGATATTAATGAAGTGTTTATATGCTTCTACAACGCAAATAGTTGCCTAGAAAACATATATCCAAACCAACTTTTGAATGTTTATTGCGGCTTAGCCATTTGGAATATCCGTGTAGTTTATTAGACAAAATAAGCTTAAAATTGTCTTAACAGCTATTTTTCGAAGATTCGACATTTCTTCCCCGAATATCCTGTAAAAAACGCTTGATTTCTGTTGGTACGCGACGGAACGGCGTTCCGGTTCTTTGGAAATAATTATGAAATTATATTATATATAAATAGCTATCGCTATTATATTAATAATTAATTTGAGGCGCGTTTCGGGGCCTAAGATTTTAAAAATAAAGGATACATGTATCATAATAACTCTTATGACGACACTGTTCTCAGTTACGTCAAGTTTTAATTTAGAGAATCAAAGTCTAAGTTTACTCACCTAAATAAAGTTTATCTTACTATACATACTATTTAGAAAGTGTTTTATGTTCAAAACAAGTGTTGCCTCAACAGCATATATTTTCACGTTTTATTCGTAATTGCTATGCAATATTCAATACGGACTATGTGAACCTGCAAAAAAAAAAACAAAAAAAACGACCTACTGCAGCAGAAAATATCTTCTACTCGTCGGGATTCGAACTCGGGTCTTTAAAGTTAACTCACCTGACACGGTTCCCCCCTCACCACCAGGTACACGACAAGACTACCTCCTTTCCGATGCGAAAAGAAAGTGAAGCATTTGCAGTTTTAAAAAAAACAGGGTGTTCAATTTATCTTAATACAAGATCTATTTTTAAAAAGAGATTTCATTAAACAAAAATCTCTAGCGTTCGTATTGTTTTTCGACAATGTTATAAAGATCAGTCGGGGCTAATATTATACAGTAGAAAATGGGGGTTAATATATTACACTTTAAGAGTTGTTATTTATTTATGTCCAAAATTAAAGAGAAAATGACAACTGATAGGAAATATATTCTATTATAATGACCATATAGCAAACACTCAGAATGTAACAATATTTGGGAGGAAAAAAATCAAAACTAAAATGCCTAATTTTTCCAGTCAAAAACTTTACCACCGTGATATAAATCTTTTTGTTGGTATTGTTCTTTTATTTTCTATACACAAGGCTGTCAAAACGCTTGTTTTTTGAACCCGAAAAAGTGATTTTTCAAAAAACCTCTTTGTGAATCCGTTTTCGTGTGAGTAATTCTAGAGCCTAAAGTAAACACGATTTTCACCAAAATGGATATTCCTTGAACGATCTGGCTAATATTACGAATCTCCGAATTTGAAACGAATCTTTTAATTTTGAAGATACTTTACACCAAACCCCATCATATTTACATTATTTTCTCAAAAAGAGCTCCAATTTTTCTGTAAATCTATTCCTCGAAGCACAAGATGTTTAAAGGTGGCGTACGTTCAATTTTGGGCGAACGATCTGAATTTTCGAAAATTGCAAACAAATACCTATTAACATTGTCGAAAACCAATATTAACGCTAGAGATTTTTGTTTCATGAAATCTCTTTTTAAAAATAGATATTAAATTAATGTAAATTAAACACACTCTTCCTAGTAATGATCCACTCTTCACTAGTAATGATATCTGCTATTGGGTCTAACCGCTTCCTTATTCTTTGGAGGGCTACTGTTTTTTAAATATTTTTTCCAACTATTATCTCAAAAGTACTGGATGAGAACAGTTGATATCTGGAGTTGAAGGGATGGTGTTAGCTCCTATTGTAGGCCTGGTTCCTTGTGATTCCAGTGAAAAATCAGTAACTGCACTGAAACAGCAGAAGCTTCCGCCAATTGATAATCATAAGTGAATCACCATGTACTGGGTAGGGAGGAGAACGAGGAAATCTATATGAATTGTCGCCTGCTCTTTCTTTCTCAGATAAACACTTGGATAGTTTATCAACATCAAATCGGAATTTTAGCGCCTTTGATGTAATATTAAACATAAAAAAATCCCTTCCAGTTGTCTGCGTGTTAATTTTTAGTGTATCGAAATAGCCCCGACACCCGTATTACATTAGCCTCTTAAGTTGTATCATATTAGCCCCACAAATTTGAGGCTGTATATATCATGACACGATTAATATTATTGCATTATTTTAACGCAGAAAAGAATATTAATTCTTTCTTAATGATAACCTATTTTCAAAAATATCGTGTCATAAAAAGTAACGAAGTAACATCAAAAGATTTATATCACGGTGGTAAAGTTTTTGACTGGAAAAATTAGGCATTTTAGTTTTGATTTTTTTCCTCCCAAATATTGTTACATTCTGAGTGTTTGCTATATGGTCATTATAATAGAATATATTTCCTATCATTTGTCATTTTCTCTTTAATTTTGGACATAAATAAATAACAACTCTTAAAGTGTAATACATTAACCCCAATTTTCTACTGTATAATATTAGCCCCGACTGATCTTTATAACATTGTCGAAAAACAATATGAACGCTAGAGATTTTTGTTTAATGAAATCTCTTTTTAAAAATAGATCTTGTATTAAGATAAATTGAACACCCTGTTTTTTTTAAACTGCAAATGCTTCACTTTCTTTTCGCATCGGAAAGGAGGTAGTCTTGTCGTGTACCTGGTGGTGAGGGGGAACCGTGTCAGGTGAGTTAACTTTAAAGACCCGAGTTCGAATCCCGACGAGTAGAAAATATTTTCTGCTGCAGTAGGTCTTTTTTTGTTGTTTCTTTTTTGCAGGTTCACATAGTCCGTATTGAATATTGCATAGCAATTACGAATAATACGTGAAAATATATGCTGTTGAGGCAACACTTGTTTTGAACATAAAACACTTTCTAAATAGTATGTATAGTAAGATAAACTTTATTTAGGTGAGTAAACTTAGACTTTGATTCTCTAAATTAAAACTTGACGTAACTGAGAACAGTGTCGTCATAAGAGTTATTATGATACATATATCCTTTATTTTTAAAATCTTAGGCCCCGAAACGCGCCTCAAATTAATTATTAATATAATAGCAATAGCTATTTATATATAATATAATTTCATAATTATTTCCAAAGAACCGGAACGCCGTTCCGTCGCGTACCAACAGAAATCAAGCGTTTTTTTACAGGATATTCGGGGAAGAAATGTCGAATCTTCGAAAAATAGCTGTTAAGACAATTTTAAGCTTATTTTGTCTAATAAACTACACGGATATTCCAAATGGCTAAGCCGCAATAAACATTCAAAAGTTGGTTTGGATACATGTTTTCTAGGCAACTATTTGCGTTGTAGAAGCATATAAAAACTTCATTAATATCTAAATTGTTTATGATTAACAAAATAAATGAATACATTTGATCAGAAAGAAAAATTAACCTAGAAATAAAAAAGCACCCAATTTTCACCGTTCGACTGCTTTTTTATTTCTCGGTTAATTTTTTTGTGAACTAATATATTTATTTATATTGTTAAAAAAAACATTTTACATGTTTCTGGTCTGTTTACATGATTCTAGAATGCAAAGTTTTGCGTAGAAATCATATTTTCAAACCAACATTTGCGTGTTTATTGCAGCTCGGTTATTCAAAATATCTATGTAGTTTATTAGACAAAGTATGATTAAAATTATTTAAACAGCTTTTTTCAAACTTTCGACGTTTCCTTCCCCGATACTCTTTATATCCATGCTTCTTTAAAACCAAAAACAATAATTTGCGTACTGCAAACTAATTAATGAAACTCATGGCAGTAGAATTGTTAACATAAGTACTGTCACACATCTTTCGCAGGATAAGGAGTAAAATTTAAAGAAAAATTATAGTTCACATGAATTTTGACAAATTGCGTCTTACTTTCTATGATATTCAAATGGTAACATTATATTACAATATTCAATTGGTTAACAATTTCGGCTAAAGAGTCTTGTTTGATAATTCGCCAATTTCGTATTGTAATAAGATATCTCATGATACTCATGTCGTAAATAACTATTTGACAACTATTATGTTTAGTGTATGTGTCTAGCAGGTTTTGTATTATCCTGAGAAACGTGATCATACGAATCACGTTTACTACGTTATTCACACAGGAGCACATGAATCTCAAAAAAGTATTTAATAATATAATCCTTGCTGATGAATCAACGTTTTATTGATGATTTTAATTTTGAAAATTTTCATTAGTTTGGATGTTTAAATATAGGTATCACATGTAATTACATGTCTGTTAAACACGATAG
The DNA here is from genome assembly GCA_011170035.1 of Teleogryllus occipitalis. NCBI lineage: Eukaryota > Metazoa > Arthropoda > Insecta > Orthoptera > Gryllidae > Teleogryllus > Teleogryllus occipitalis. Next base: position 57,065 of record BLKR01001479.1, read on the forward strand.
CATTATATGAAGCAAGAAACATTGTTTTTCATTTGATCATTCAACTTCATCAATCACTCAAAATTACTTTAATTTTCTCTGCTTATCAGTTTTTTAATCTCAGATCTTCGATGAAGACTTGAATCAAATAACATCGTAGATATTTGAGTGTTTTAAAAATAATAACGTGAATAAATGCTTATATTTATTGAATTGGTTTTATAATAACCTGTAAAAACATGGGTTTTCTGTTGGTTTTGGGGATGTTGAAATCATTCAAATAGTAAAGGCAATGTTAAGCTGGTGACCTTTAACATTGTTTATTTGATATTTTTCTTAGGGATAGTTTATAATGGTTAAACGTTTTGAAAGAGTGCACATTAGATACCTCGAATGGCCCGTTTCCGTTTAATAAACCGCTACGTTCTCCCTGTATAGATGGTCGTGAAAAATTCAAGGTTTTGATAGATTCGTAGAATGGCGGCCAACAAACCACCTTCGAACTCTGACGATACTGAAATGTAGTCTGTGTTGGGAAGGTCATATCACTTGACCACCAAGTTCGTTCTATGTATTTTCACTGGGAAATGCTAGAGCATTGATATTTACTAAACTGTAAACAAACGCTAAATCTTTTTGAATTGTTATAACATCTGTTTTGCTTTCTTTTAGTAATATCAACTCGTTTTACCAAATACGTGAGTTTGTTATATTTTTACACGCTACAATTATTTAATTTTACAAGTATTTATTTTCAAGCATTTAGGAATTCATGAACTTTCATTGAAACGTTCGCCAATCTAAAACCCTTTTAAATGTATATTAAATATATTAATGTTGTTTAAAAATATGTATTAACAATGCGTAGATTTAGCACATAAAGCTCTGATTTGAATATTATACAATGAAATCATCAAATTAACAGTTTTAGAAAGGAATGATAAATTGAATTGAAAATATTAACTTAAAGTTTATATACGTTTATTTAGAAATTTCTATACTTGTGTAAATATTGTGATGTGTGATTCTACTCATGTGATCTTTCAATACACAAAATTGAATATTTCTGTATTTGAAAACCTTAACACTACATTCATCCAATCCAGTGCAGTTTATAGAAAACAGCTAAGCAATATGTTTCCCTATTTTTAATGGTAATGGGTAAACAAGAGGAACAAATAACATCGTTCCTCTCGGTGTTAACAGGGGATTAAAAAAAATTAATAATACATTTATTCGGTTGCTCAACATCCCTTTGATAGAAAAACAGAAACAATTGTTTGGGCGTAATGCACCTTGAAAAATATTTTTTTTATAATCAATTTCTTTGCTATTTTGTAAATATATAGACTTGCAAATTGTAGGACTTAAAAGAGCATATAAAAACAAAATAAAAGTTATGCTCATACTTGCCGTAAAAATACGAATTTAGCATAATTAAATTGGCCACAGAATTTGTTTACAAGCAAGTGCATTTTAAGCGTATGTGGCAGGCAAAAGCGCGGCATTGGAGAACTGTTTTTTCAGTATGCCCATCCCACGCTATTCTGCTAGCGCGAATGGATTAAGCGCAAACAAATGGGGTCTACTAAGATGTTATTTTCTTATAAACAATTACATATATCTCGAGAACGAGATATAATAGCACCAAACGGATTCCGGAATTTTGCATCACATTTAAACGCCATTCAGATTAGACAATAAGAAAATTTGCAACAATTGCAAATTTATAAACAATTTCCAAATTTTGCAAATCTAAAGGGGGGAGAGTCTCCCGATGTCCCAGAACCAAAAACAGCGAATTAACAATTTTTTAACAATTTATTATTTTATAAACAAATTCGAAATATGCGTTAGAACGGCTGGGAAGTCTCCGCAAATTGTGCCTGAAATGAATATCTCAAAATAGTAGTTTGTCAGGAGTTACAAATCGATTACTAAAAGTTAGAATAATTTTTGCTAAAATGATAAATATTTACTGGTCTATAGACAATCATTCTGGACGGAAAACCCCGCTTAGAAATATTTTTTTCGTCGTGGCGTACGCGCAGGCAAACTATCTCTTTCGGCAGGGAAATATGACGATATTTCCGTCTCGTACGTAAACGAACTCGCCCCCTCCCCCTGAGCGTTCTTTCTGCCTCTTCGGATGTTGCACCAATCACAGACAACTGTGGTTCCACCTGCTAGCGATTGGTCAACGCGTCTCTTCCCCTGCCCTCCCCCAGCCCGAGGGGTGTCCAAGTTTGTCGACGCGGTGTGGAAGATAGAATTTGGAACGACATTTTTTTCTGAGGGAGAGGGTACATATATATGTATACACATGTATATGTGTATAAAGAAAACAAAGACTATTGTGTGTCGTTTCCTAAAAATTTGAATCTGCCATGCTACCGAACAAATGACTGATACCTGACACCGCAATGGAGGCACCTGGCTACTGATTTCAAAGACAGGAATACAATTGATAAATGATGGCATGTGTCAAGAAGCGCAAGTTCTATGCTATTAATTCACTTGAGGTAAAAACTTTAAATGGCTTACCAGATGAACTCCAAAACACAAACCTTCACAAGGAGCTAATTACAACACAAATATTTGGTAAGGTAAGAAATATTTTTAAAAAAGACATCAAAGTCTGGATTTCTTTATCAGAAAATCTATCAAAAGTATATTTGGATGAAGAGGAAAATTTGCAATTTTACAACTACTACATAGAAGAGATTACAGAGGAAAAAGTTGAAAAATCTACCCGAGTACCTCAGATGAAACAATTGAGAAACTTTTAAAGAAAGTTTTAGAAGATAAGCAACAAATATCTGAAGTAAAAAATTTGAGAAAAATTGTCAATGATTTTATTATCAATACTAGTGAGAACCCGTCAAAATTTGACGGTGAGATCTTAGATAAATGTACAATACTGTGCCCAGACTAATGTTCACAATATGTTGAATTGTTTGGATCTTCAAGTTATAACGAAGAAATTCTGTGATGTGTAGTTCCCAAAATTTTGAACACATATGGTCCATGACCAGGTGACAAAGCAAAATGGCCCACATATTCCAATAATACACGATATGACACAAAAGAAAGAGCACTATTATATTGACGGATATTATTTCTTAAGTTTTTTGATGTGTCATTTGATTACTTCTGGCATATTGCTCGAAGGTAAACTTACTTTCCAATTTAAGCAACACAGAGTAAACACATTTGCAGAATTTCTCTCGCATGGGAAGTACAAAGCAGAACAAAACTGATATTTTCTGTGCTGACTTTCTCATTCTCTGCGTCCAGTGTACGTTTGCTTCTTTGGGGGCGCGTGGACAACTATTCAGTATTCGACATAACCTGTGAACAACTTCACTACTTCAGTACAACTGAGCAAAACCCACTGTCCGAATGTTCTCTAAAAAATACATCACAAAAGCAAATACATGCAAACTGTCAAAGCCATAATGCAATTATTACACTGAAACAAAACCGTGACGAATTGTAAACAAATCTCAACAATCAAAACAAAACATCAAGCAGCGTGGACTCACATCTAGCGTTTCATATAATCGATTTTGAAACAGCATTTTGGAAGAAAACAATTGACTACTGATAAGCGTAGTATTAAAGAATGATTTAATTAATTAATTTACACCGTAAATGTTGGTGAATCAACACAAACAATATCTGATAACACATTTAGGGATCACATTCTTTCATTTAAAGGAAAAAATACTACAATCAGTTCAGTAGAACCTCCAAACGAAGCCATGGCAGAATGCTTTATTTTTTTTAAATATATAGATATTTAAATGGAAGAAACTCAAACGCATGCCAATGGATAAACGAGTTTGAAAGAGTGTGAACGCTGTTTTGTGGAAGAGAAATTCTAAAATTTTCCCTTGACAATGCAAGCGCAGATTAGTACTCAAGTATGATTTTGAAAAATACTGTAGAATCAGAATGGAACAATTGGAAAAAGAACGCACGCATAAAAGAAATCGGAGCTGTACTAAACCAAGGACAAAAATGTTGATAATAAGCCAGTGGCATATTTTTCGAAAAAATTGAGTGAATCTCAAAAGGAAAAAAAAAAGTAATTTACCTTGAGTGCTTGGCAATAAAAAAGGTTGTGATATATTGGCAACATTGGCTACTTGGAAGAGAATTTTTGGTACACTCCAATCATAAACCTTTAAAAAATTTAAATACAAAAGCAATAACAGATTAAGAACTGGGTGATTTGACATACTATCTGTCCCAATACAATTTTAAAGTTAAATATAATCCTAGAAAATTAAACCAAGAGACAGACTGTTTAAACAGGCATCCAGTTCTAGAGCCTGATGAAAATTCAGATGACATATTAAAAATAGTAAACCTAGTGAAATTAGAAGACATAAAAAAGGATCAAAGAAGATGCACAAAACTACAAAACAATAAGAGAAAACTAATATTCTAAAATGAAATTTATTATAAAAATTAAAAAGAAGAGAAAAACTCTCATTATCAGAAGAATTTAGTAAAATATTACTAAAATATGTACACAGTACTTATTGTCACCTGGGAAGAGCACAATGATAAATAAAGTAACACTATTCTTTGCAGCGAAAAATATAAAAATAAACATAAACATAGAGAAGATTTGTGAAACTTGTGACATCTGCTTAAAGAATAAATCACGAAGAAACTCAAAATATAGATTAATGTCACACCTAGGTTGAGCAATGTACCCATTCAAGATAGTTTCTATAGATACCATCGGAGGTTATGGAGGATCCCGGTCAACAAAAAAATACCTACACCTACTGGTCGACCATTTCACAAGATATGCTTATATTTTAACATCAAAAAATCAAAACGCTGGTGACTTCATAAAACTAACTGAGGAAGTCACAAAATCCATTATGTCCAGATGGTACTAACGGATCAATATCCAGGAATAAATTCAAAAGAATTAAAACAATTCCAAGTAAAGAAAAAAATAAAATTGATTTTTACTGCCATAGATGCGCCTTTCTCCAATGGTCTCAATGAAAGATTAAACCAGACTTTAGTGAATAAAATAAGATGTATTATGAATGAAACTAACAAAGAGGCTATGGAAAATTGCTATGGGCAACTATTGTGAAAAAAGCTGTGGAGAAATACGAGACAGAGCATTCAGTGACAAAATTCTCAACAAAATACTTGCTAGAGGGTAAAACCATAAATATTCTACCGCATGAATTAAAAATAAAATGCACAGCCGAAGATTTAGAAAGAGAGAGGAAAATAGCAGTCAAGAATACAATAAAACTTCATAATGACAACAAAAAAAATACTCAACCTACACAGGAGACAAATTGCATTAAAAAGGGAGATCTTGTGTACATAGAACATGAAAATCGCCTGAATAGGAAGAAATTAGATGAATTGAGAATTGGGCCATACTCGATATTGGGAAAATCTTAAAGTCAATCTATGAAGTCAATACCGGACACAGAATCAAATTTCTATGATATAACAAAACTAACTCCAATGATAGAAGGTTATGATAATTGAACAATTGCAAAAGCATTGTTCATTTCCCAGGAGGGGGGTTTATTACAGAAACCCAACTTAGTTTTTATTTCAAATTAAATATTTGAAGGATATAATCATTATATACTGCTAAAAATGAAAAAAAAATTGCTAATGATGTTGAGTATGCCAAATTTGTTGTAAATATTAATTTAAACAGTAAGTCAAATGCTGCAATGGGTGAAGGAATATTTTATTATTATTATTATTATTATTATTATTATTATTATTATTATTATTATTATTATTATTATTATTAAAAAGGGCAGATGTTAAAACCAACCATCACCCTGAACAAAACACAAATAGTTTTTCTATCCTTTCACCCATATCAAATATTGCTGGACATTTTTCTTGAAGGTTTTTCTCCTTTCCAATTCCTCCAGATGCAAATTAGAGTCCTCCTAAAAGAGAAAAAAAGATAGGTCAAGAAGTTATGCGAGGAAAAAAATGGTTACTTTATTTTCAGATTACATACAACGTCATACTAACTGGCAGAATTATTATGAGGTCTGGATTGGGAACCTCAGGAGTGGCAAATGGCTTTGATGTACCTTCTGCACTCCCACTCCTCCGCCAAACTAGCCTCGCCATGTAAATGAGTAAAATATAATGTGTTTAGTGACTAAGGAAAGCAAGGAACACTGATCAAAATAAATCAGTATTACAGCAGTCTTTGGCAAATTAAAATACCTTTCAAAATATTCACATTGTTAGAGTCCCCAGTTAGCTCCAGCACTTTCTCTTACACTTCTTCAAAACTCCACTCCTGGACTGGTGTCAAACTAAATTGGAAAAACCAAAGAATGAGTTATTAGTTTGCTGGCATGCCCGGTTCTGCTGTGGTGTAATCGAGAGCATTTTGGACTTTTACAAATTTCATAAACGAAATTATTCATTGCACGTCAGATATTTCACACTGTATCACCAAACAGTTACATTAAAACTCTTAAGTTACATAAGAAGTTTCCAAGTTAATAACAAAAACAAATACGTGATATTAACAACGTGTTCATAACCTATTTCTTAGTATGGACAAATGCTCACCATAAAATAAAACGTCTCACAGTTATCAACAAGACGAGTCACAGAAAAGCGAAAACTACTTACCTAATGCAATTAAAACAATCTTCAGACACAGGTCAGTTTTCTCGCAGGAAACCTCTATTCCACTGGCTCCGCCGTGCGATTTTGCGTACATTCACAACACAGCACGTGAATGACGACCAGTCGGTATGGTGGCGCGGCCACTGACAACCAAGTGAAATGCTGGCGGTCATTTTGAAAAGGTTCACGTATTCACTGATTGTCAGCAAAACTACACATTTCGACTGAAGATTGACATTTTGACTGAAGACTTTGCTCTCACTGATTGAATCAGCGACAATTTCACTGATTCATATTCAGAGAGCAAAATATCAAAAAATACTAATACAGCCTTACCAATCCGTTTGAATTCATGTAATTCTGCAATTACAAAGTTAATTGTGATGAACTTAAACTAATTAAGTAATTTAAATTAATTAAATTAAGTTTAAAAAATTAAAGGCTTGAAATATTTTATTGAAGTTTCTCAAGAAAATGTTTCAGTCTATCAAAACGTAGATGGGGAGGTACGCTTTCTCTAATTGTAAATTGGGAGTCAGAAAATAAACGGACGCAGAATATTGCCTGGGAATTGGGAAAAATGCATATCACGCAACACTGTCGCTTAATGTCATCATTCGACGACTTTTTTTTAGTTTAGTTTATTTTTGGTCGCATCAACTACAAGGTCATTAGCGACCGCATCAAATTACACTATCTCAGTACACAGGTAACATACATATCTCTAATAATAGTTACATTGCTTTAATACCTTATTTCTCCGTTATTACAATATACGCCGTTCACAGACGTTAACATGTTTTGACCTCAAATTTCTGTTTTAATGCCAATAATTTGACAAAATTTGACCACTTGGTTTTGAAAGTCAGAGGAATATAAAATTGCCCCAATGTCCTGTCCCCGCAAAAGATTTATTCGCTGTAAGGCGAACTTGGGACATGACACAATGATGTGGTCCCGGGTTAGGATACTGCAACAAAGATCACAAGTTCGGGAGGGATTATTTTGTAATAAGTGAAGGTGAGTCAATTTTGAGTGTCCCGTCCGGATTCTTGTGATGATCACTTGCTCTCTTCGGCTTAGTTTTTTGTTGATTATCAATTTATTGTGTTTACTGCTTTGATATTCAGTTACTTTCTTATGGAGGTCACTTCTTTTAAGCGTTGTCCAGATGGAGGGCCATTTTTCTTCCATTATTTTTCCAGCATATTTCACTAGATCTTGGAGTGATTCGAGATTGCCAGTACAGTTTTTGGGTTATCTGTTGTGCTTCCACTAACTACTCTGTCTGTTTCCCTCTGCTTTTCTGTTTCTTGATTCATATCCCAAATCAATATTACTTCTTTACCTGATTTGGTAATGTCATTATACAGTTCTTGGATTATAATAATCATATCATTACAAGTTTCATTGTTGTTGATGCTATTTATTGCAGTGCGGGAATGTAGTATAAACTGAACTTTGAATGGTTAATTTTTTTAATGAGTTTCATGGCGGTCAAGATGGCACATAATTCGGCAGTAAGATGGTTGGCATAGAAGCTAAGTTGATGTTTGACCAATGCCTCTTTCGTTACCACTGTTGCATCTGTTCCTTGTGTATTTTTAATTGCTTTTGCATAAACTGGATAAAACATGTCATAATTGTTTGTCGGTCCAGAGTTTATCTCAGATGATACCTTGATGAGTACCTGAGGATAGGTCTACTGAAATATCCGGGATTATCCAAGGAGGAATTTTATAATTTCTCTTCTTTTCTACTTTTCTGTGATCAAAATTAAGTTCACTAAGTACTTTTCTAGCTCTTGCGTACAAAGATATAAAACGCGAATGCTCTTCATACTCTTGTTCTTTAGGATATATGTCTTGTACTATAATTGGATTCATGGATGTGGCTGCTTTTAGAGCATATTTGATTATTAGTTCCTCTCTGCGATGAGATAATGTGTGTTCGTTTGCTTCAATTAGTACGTTTCCGATGGGACTAGTATGAAAACATCCGGTGCATATCCTGAGACCTTGGTTATGGATTGTATCAAGTTTTTTGAGGTCAATTTTACCAGTAGATCTGTATATTATTGAACCATAGCCTATTTTGGATCTCACGAGCGCTTTGTATGTTAATAATAGCATTTGTCTATAAGCTCCCCAATTGTTGTGTGCGAGGCATTTAAGTATGTTGATTCTCCTTTTACATTCATTAATAGTGTTCACTATGTGCAACTTCCAGGTCAGTTTAGTGTCGAAGTGCATTCCTAATATTTTGGTACTGGTGACAAATCTCAGGATCTGTTTACCAATTTTAAGCGTAGGTAAGTTATGGATGTTCTTTTTTGAGAATATTATACACTCCGTTTTCTGAGGTGAAAATTTAAATCCAGATTTGAGTGACCATTCATAAATACAATTTAGTGCAGTTTGCATAATTTCTTGACTTGAGTTAATGTTTCTTCCTTTGCAAAGCATAGTAATATCATCGGCGTATTTCCTAATTATGGTTGGTAGTTTGATATTTTCGTCCACATCATTTATTGCTAGTAGGAAAAGTGTAACACTTAGGATGGGTCCTTGAGGTACTCCGTTCTCTATTCTTTTCTTTGCAGATAATGTTCCATTTACTCTCACTTGCATGACTCGATCTTCCGAAAAATGTTTAATAAACTGATACATGTAATCTCGAACCCCAATTTCGCTCAGCTTATGTAGGACTCGATGCATCCATACCATATCGTATGCCTTTTCGATGACCAGGTTGACAGCTAAGACATGTTGTTTGTTGGCAAACGCTTCTTGAATGTAGGTATCTATGCTTTCCAGGTGTGAGATCGTTGAGTGTCCTGGTCGAAATCCAAACTGATTACTGGATATAATCTTCTGGTAATCGAGATACCATTTTAGCCGACGATTAATAATTTTTTCCAAAATCTTGCACATGTTGCAGGTCAATGATATGGGCCTATAATTACCAGTTAATGTTGGGTCTTTTCCGGGCTTAGGAATGGGGATCACAGTAGCCATTTTCCACACTTTTGGGAATGTCTTTTGCATCCATATACAGTTGTATATTTTTAATAGAATATCTTTCCCTTCCTGAGGTAGATTTTTAAGCAAGATATTAGGTATATTTTCCGGTCCGGGAGAAGAATTTTTGGAGGCTTCTAGTGTTGTGACAAGTTCTTTCATTGAAATAGGTAAGTTAAGGTGCTCTTGAATGTGACATCCTTCTGTGTTCACCATCGGCTGTTCTCTTTCTTGTTCATTTTTGTAAGATTGAAAGGCTTGAGAGTAATTTTGAGAGCTAGAATTGCTGGCAAATTTGTTGGCCAGCTCATTTGCGATATCAGCGGGTTCATTAATAACTTGGCCATTTTCGGTCAGAAGAAAATGAATTTGATTAAATCTTTTATTATCTTGTATGGAACTAATTTTTTTCCAAGAGTCCTTGATGTTATTATTCACGTTGATAGAGGATACAAAACTAATCCAGGAGTAGGATTTGCTGTCTTTAATTGTTCTTCTTGTAACAGATCTTAATTTTTTATATTCGATTTTATTTTCCTTTGTTGGATGTCTTTTGTACCGATTGAACACATGTTTGGACTGTTTAAGAGCATTTTTACATTTTTTGTTCCACCATGGTACCACGTTTCTTCTTTCGGTGGGTTTGATAATTTCTAGGGAGTCATTAGCTGCTGTTGTTATGGCATCAGTAAACGATTTGATTATGATGTCAGTGTCGTGTTCTTGAAACATATCTATTTCAGATATTTTCATTTTAATTTGTTCCTGGTATTTATTCCAGTTGGCTTTGGAGTAGTTCCACTTGATACTCTCTTGCAGAGGATTCGAGATACATGAAGAATCACTGATAGTCGTAACAATAGGAAAGTGGTCTGTCATGAGGCTCATACAGTGCAAACCAATTGCATTTAGAGGCCAGGTTGTTGGAACTGAGTGTGAGGTCAATTGCACTAAGCTGTCCATTACTAATATTGAAGTGTGTGGGTTGCCCGTTATTAAGTACTACCAAGTCAGATTCTTCTATGATAGCTTGCATATTGATGTCTCTTGTGTCAGTTTTATACGATCCCCAGAGGGTATTGTGGCTATTGACATCACCTAATAGAATAAACGGCTTAGGTAATTGTTTTATGATATCCTTCACTTCATTATTTTCAAACTGATAGCTGTTGGGTATATATATGTTGCATATACATAAAGAAAAGGGAACTTGTATTTGAATTGCAATTGCCTCGATGTCGGAGCTGATATAAATATGGTTTGCTTTTATATAATTTTTGATAAAAATAGCAACACCCCCACTTGCAATAGAAGAAGTTGATCGATTTCTATTGTAGCACTTGAATCCTTTTAATTTACCTGTTTTATTTCCTTTGAAGTTGGTTTCCTGCACACAGACTATTTCAGGTTTATATTTCTCACACAAAATCTGTATTCTTTCATATCGAGGGTAAAAACCATTAGTATTCCATTGTAGAATATCCATCAGATGTATTTCTATTTATTTAATTTAAGCAGAAGCAGAAGTATCACTTCCTGAGTCTTCATTAAGTGGGTTACTGATTTTTAATTTGTTTATAATTCTGGTGAATCTGTTTTAATGGATCTTTCTGTTAGGAGAGGATATGTATTAGTCATCATCTGGATAATAGACTGAGTGTCACAGGGATAGTCTTTAGCTATTATAATAGGGTTTTTAGCTCCAATGGAGTTTTCATGGAAATTTTTAAATTGTATGTAATTGGGTGGAAATTGATCAGGTTTTTCTTCAATAATCTTCTGAATAGGCTTAATTAGTTCATCGATAGTTTTGCTTTGATTGTCATCTTGTGTTATTGTGTTTTCACTTTTATCATTTTTAATTTTTTTCTTTTTCTTGATTGGTTGTTTCGGCATGTCATTATTAGTAGTTTTGGAATAGCAGTTATCAGCATCAGCTTGAGAGGAAGATTCAGATGTTAAAGTTCTTTTATTAATAAATGGTAAGCTACTGTTATTAACCATACTATGCTCTTCTAACTGGTTCAGGGTGTGTTGTGGCACTTCTTGTGTTATCATTGCCTCCAGTTCTTGACTTTGTTTTGGGATGTCATTATTAGTAGTTTTTGGATGTGGAGTTATCATCATCAGCTTGGGAGGAAGATTCATATCTTAAAGTTCTTGTATTCATAGTTGGTAGTTACTGTTATTAACCATATCATGCTCTTCAATTTGCTTCAAGGTGGGTTGTGGCACATCTTGTGTTATCATTGCTTCCTGTTCTTGACTTTCATTTGGTTCTTGGTTAGTATAGTGAGCATTTAAGGTGGGGGTCTTGGTAGGGCATTGATTGGCAAGATGACCAGCTTGTCTACAATTGAAGCATGCCATGGTGTCATTTGTAAAGTAAATCCTATATGTTGTATTGTCAAAAAATATGGTCATTGAATCTGGTACCTTGCTAATGTCCTCTGGGTCAATAAAAACCTGTCTCCTAAAACTCATAATGTGTGAGAACCCATGTTCTGTAACTCCTGCTTTGATAAAAGAAATTTTAGAGTGATTTTGTATGTTTCTCTTGTTAAGCTCTCTTTGAATTACATCATGAGGTATGATAGGACAGACATTTGATATGATAATTCTTTTTTGTTTACTTATTAGGGGCCTGATTGTTAAACAAGTGGTCTTGGATATTAATAGTATTATGATTAACGGTAATATGGTGGGCGATTTCCTTACTGCTTAAAAAACACAAACTCTGTTGTTATAAATCATAGATATAAACCTAATATTCGTAGAATCAACAATTGTGGCTAGCTTTTTTAGATAGTCTTTTATGGTAAGTCCTTCTTTTGATTCTATTACTATAGCTTGATCCTTGTTGGGGAATACATCAGTTGTGGCTGCGCTTGCATATGACTTCTTACCTTCGGAGTAGTTCATCCTGTTGGCAGATTGTTTGGTTATGTTGCTCTCAACATTTGCCATAATAGGACCAGCCAGCTGCAAACGCAGCCGACTTGAATGTATTTCTGTAGTTTGTTCAGTAGATATTCAGTATGATTATAACACTTGATACATTACACAACTACACTCGTATCACAGACTTCCGAGCGGACACGCAACTAGAACGATGTTGACACTACGGAATCCCACTGAAGACTGATTCGACGACTTTCTTGCTATCGAAATATCAAATATTTTAGAAGATAACATTATTATTCAGCTTCATTTGTTAGCATAAAGTACTCGATAAATGGATTAACACGTACTTTTTTCGTTGGGACTCATCAGGGCTTTAACTTATCGCACGGTAAAGAAGTTATTTTGCTCAATGAACGTAAGTTAAAATTAATATTTTTTTAACGAACGTTATTCCGGTGCTACCATCACCAAACAATTGTAATATCAAAAAACTAGACTATTACCATGCATGCCGCCATTAGTTTTTATCAATCAAAATTTTGAAAAAACGTACTTCTAGCACTTTGATTAGAACATTATTATATATTATTTCAGTACATTGTCCATAATCGTTATACTATGCAAAATTGTGTGGAGTGGATAGTTAACGTCAAAAAATAACTCCAGTTCCTCGTATTGATATAAGGACAGTTTGGTTAACTGGGCCAGATATGCTTTTTATTTTTTATTTTTTGCATTTGTTTATCTTAGGTTATTGATTCAGTGGTGAGTTGTAGTTGACATTCACATAATTGAAATTATTGAAGGCGTTGTCATTGTCAACAATATTATTTATTTTAGAAATGGCAGCTTTCGATGGCTTAGCCATCATCATCTGTTTTCTGCTGTCTGGGAGCCACAAAAACGACTACGACGACGAAACGACAAAAACGACGAAAACGAAGGTAGTCGTTTTTGTGGCTCCCAGACAGCAGAAAAAAGATGAAAAGAAGCCATCGAAAGCTGCTATTTCTAAAATAAATAATATTGTTGACAATGACAACGCCTTCAATAATTTCAATTATCTTAGGTTAGCCAAACTTATTATATAATAATATGATGTTAATTAAGAAACAGTAATACAAATTATTAATTTTCAAATTTTAGCAAATTTTGTGGGATGCAGAAACGTAGACGAAAAAATGATCCACTTAACTGCAGTATGGGATTAACTGAGGCTCTTATTGTGGTGAAGTGAATTATTAAGAGCATGTTAAACACAGTTCTACGAGTATATTACAAATAGGAGACAGATTTTAATGAAATATCATTTTTACTTTCTTGCATACCTACGTATATACGGAGTAATACACGTAATGTAGAGAAAGTTATGTAATGCTGCGCGAAAAAACGGCGGATTTTCGGCAAAAAAATTCATTGCCGGATCCTGATAACGAAAAAGTGGATAAATGCACTTGCTTCATTAAGGGAAAAAAGTTCTCTAATACGTGATGTAGCCAGAATCCCTATTTTGTTGGTTCTTGATGCCGAAAACTCAATTGAAAGCGAAACGCCTGCCGTTGGTCCGTCTGTGAAAACTACTAGCGCTTAAACCATGCGTAGGATTTTTTTCAAATTGAAGAAACATCTATCTATCTGTAGTTGAATTTTTGAAATTTTGAAAACCATTCTTTAAAACTTGGGGGTTTTTAGATCAAGCCCCACGGACATTCTCGAAATTTTCTCAAAAGTTTTGCTCAAAATTTTTTCTTTAAATTTATTGTAATAACAGAGCAAAACACACTTATAAAAGTGAAATAGGTTATATTTTCACGGTTAACAGGATTTTCAAAAATTGCAAAAGTTTGAATTTTTCTGGCGTCTTCCCACAACTGAAAAAATTGCAAATTTTCCCTTCAAATGAAATTTGTTGTCCATAATTACTCCTTTCATTAAGGTCTTGCACATTGTTTTGAAAATTTTAATAGTTTCCTCACAATATGGCGTACAATATTTTCAATTAAAAACAAAAACAAAAATAGATTTTCTCTGTCTTGTCTCTCACGTAGCTCATATTTTCATTAGAGACAATTTGTTCACATTATTGTATTTATGTATACATATGTTCTAAATAATGGTGAATAAAATTTCTCGACCACTCAACAGTTTTTTTGTGAAAATGAGCACAAAAAGTTCCTTATTTCATGAATATACAGTTCTTATTTTATTATATTTATTGATGTGTAAGTTTTAATTAAATTATCGAGAAAATTGCACTCACCTCACATTTAAAAGCGTAATATCTCCTTAATCGGCTACCACATCCTGCGACATAACAGGTTTAAATCTACCTGGGAGCCACCCTTTTAATACAAATTCAAACAATTTTTCACTTCAAGAACATTTTAACTTTCTCAACATCTGTTTTCTGCATTATTTTCTTTAGGCATGTTTTTTTCTCTATAGTCACTAAATAACATAGATGTCCATGTAACTTAAAATTAATTAAAAAGAACATTTTAGGTGGGCTGACTGACTTCATTCCACATCGCCATGTTCACTTTACAGGATCAGTTTTTTAAATTACCCTCTCTAAACCAGTTTATTTTTCTCAAATACATATGTGTATTCTTTCTTTCTCACATTCTCACACGCAAATGACATTAGATTCAAATTTCCTCCATATATATATATATATATATATATATATATATATATATATATATATATATATATATATATATAAATAATATCTAAATAATATAAATAAATATAAAATATGAAAGTAATAACTATTTGGTCGGTTTCTTGGTAGAGGGGACGAAGTCCCCAATTCTACGAAAATTGCCCAATCGAATAACAAAAAATTAAACTAATTAGCATTACAATAAATTCTATGAAAATCGAAAACTGATTTTTGGAAGGTTTAGAAATCTGTAAATGCCTTTTATCCAAAACAACCAATTTTTAGACTTGATCACTTTTATCAATAATCCTGTGATATTTAAAAAGCTACTGAAACAGTAAAATAGATAAAAAATGCCTTTAGATATTTATGGACTTTAAGAGTGCAATACAAATTTATTGGGGATCCCATTGCATTTTATTTCAATCATCTATGTCCCCGTTAGAAGTTGGGACTCATGGCAGTTGCTTAAGCCAAAGCTGCTTTGCGAACAACTAGAAAACTCTAGCAGAAACGTCTACTATATAATACGAAAGATGTGTTAGAAAGAATAAAGATATCAAAAATAGAAATTAAGACTACTCTTTTTATTCCCTTATATTATAAAAGGTCAAAATGTTACCAACTCTCTGATATTTGTAAATAAAATAAAATGGTCGGTTTTGTAAGCTTAAAAAGTTTTCGTACACACCTGTTGAACAAAACATATTACGTTGTTTAATACGGGGTATAAATACCATTTACTTTGATTATTGTCTCTAGTCTTTGCAACATAGATTTCAGCAACGTTGCCGTAGTCGCAGGGTCAATTAAACTTCGTTCTCTCAGACATGCATGTTTAATATTTTTTTATTAGACAAACTGTATTTTCTGTTTTCAATCCCATAACTGACCACATATGACCTACAAGGTCATATGTGATCAGTGAATGTCAGGGAATTTAAAAAGTAAATGAATTTGCTTTCTTAGTGTTTTAAGGTAGCTATGATCTAGTGGCGCATCTAGAGTGACCAGATTAGTAACCAGAGAGGGCACTAAATATAAGAATTTTTACCACTTAAATGTCCGACCTATTTTCATTACTGGACATTTGATTGATGCACAAGTCTGGTCTAAGGGATCCCCATTCTTTTGTTAATATTCTCTCTTCATAATTCAAGTTTCTGTTGAGTAAATATATTACTTTATTCATGTTAAAAATAGATGACGATTTTCATATTGTTTTGTGACATGTTTAATTTAAAACACGTTTACGAATTCTCGTACAGATCAAAATAAAACGAATTTCGTACAGAAGCATTTAGAAACAGATTTTTTAAACATCGTGCTAACATACGTTCCTAACGTGTTTGCAAGTGTCAAAATTCAGGCAGACACATGGCGCGGTCGCACATGATTTGTGACCGACGAGTGCAATGAGCTCACATAATTCCTTCTCACTTTCTTCCCTACAATGAAGAAACCATCCTTGTGTTAAAGGGCCAAGTGGCGGCCACAGGCCTCCTGTGTCCAATGCCCTGTTGACAAATCCTGAGCTGTTGCCACTTGCTCGGTTATCGCTTCCCAGCTAGGATAACCAAAATTACACTGCTGGCTTGAATAGCCGTTACAGCATTAATTAATTAATTGAAAAAAATACCTACCATTGACGTAGTTATTCACTTTCTATTCATCTGACTACCAATACAAACAATAAAAAATTGGTCTTATTTTCTTGTGTTATTGGTAACGTTTACGTAATATATTACAACTTTTACACTACTAACACTTCATTCTTCTAATAAACCTTAAGGAAACGACTGAGACACGGCTGAGAGACAAAAAAAAATATAGAATTATTGAAAAGCAAAACAATATATTAAATTCCACGTCTACCATTGATTTAAAAGTCATTTGTCAGATACATACTGTAATGTACAGAATAAAAAATTAGTAATGCAGGCTAGGATTTGAACTCGAGATCTTCGGCACAAGAAGAAGCCACCCAACCAAATACGCTACGATATTATCCGTGGGCAGGTCACTTATGTAGTGTTTTGAATATTACAATGTTTTTGATTCCAGAAAATTCTTTCGAAAAATCGCAAAAGATACTGTATTTTTCATACAAAATTCTCAATAAAACGTATTTTAAAATTTAGTATTTAAAACGATTGCACTTGGAAATAAATCTCCAGCATGTGTGTTGATGGTGTTTGAAAACATACATATTGTCACCATATAACTCAAACGTTTGCGAAAAACACTCATGTTTTAAGAAACGTGCACATGAGATGATTTGAAACACTAATATTGAAGAGCAGATTGCATTAAGAAAGAAATATGTATAATTATCTTTTGTCTAACGCAGTGTATTCTTCAGACAACGTTCACAGAAGTAACGAATAGTACACAGAAAACTGCCAGAATAGCAAACATTCGTTTCGGTACATTTTTCAGTTTTAGAGAAATATCATTTTGTCACACAATATATCATCATTGTATTAATTGTAATAATTGATTAATTGTATTGTAATAATTTTTTCAAATATACAATTTGTCTCAATTTTTACACACGATTCAAGCAGGAAGCTTTAAGTTAAATTTACTATGCGCACGAATAATATGAAACAATTGAATATTTGTAATATTGAAAAATAAAACTTTGTAATGGAAATAAGAATTACTATGTTTTTAAGTACACGTTGCAAAGGACGCCATAGCTCAGTGGCATTGTTACAGTTTTCCCTGTAACATTACTGACCGCGAGGCCCTAGAGTTCGAGTTCCGACGTTGGCCGATGTTCGACTGTGGTTACATATGTAGGTCAAAAACTTCGGAGCCGTTTTGAAGAAAAGTTTGAAAATGTTTCCCAGGAGCTTCAACTAAATTAACTCCAAAATTTAAAAAATTATTTTCAAAATCACAGGGCCTCGATTCGGGCCAGATCGTTAATGGAAAATTAGTTTTGACAAAAATTCTACGAATAGTTTACACACTAGTGTTCACAGAGAAACAGACAGACCAGCGGACACATCGACGGAGAGACGGACGTTTTGAAATAACAACAACACTCCCTTGGTGACTTAAGACCCCAAAAGGTGTATTTGCATTAAAATCTCGGCATCGATTTACTGCAACATTACATACATACATCTCTAAATATTACTTTTGTTACTCCGAATGTTTACGAGAAAGTAAAAATAAATATATAAATAAATACACTTTCACACACCACAGAGAAGGTTACACGCAAAAAAGAACACCAATTACAGAGCCCAAATTCCTGCCCGTCAGAATGCAGTTGTAATGTTATTACATAAACAGGGGGTCCCACCAACTATGGACCACCCCCACAACTTCTAAACGGTTCAGGATAACGAAATGCAGGTTTTGCTGAACAATGCGGAATAATGGGGCAAGCAACAAGACGTAGAGAAATTGTCTATAATATTATTAATTTTCAAAAAATTTTATCATCTTCGATTTTTTAAATGGAACTATATATTTTTATCACCAGCAATGGATAGACCATGAAAAGAGGATTAAAATGATGTATCATTTGCTAATATTTTGATACTAACTTGAGTATAAAGTTAGACTATCTGACATGTGATTTTGAATTAAACGGGTAATCGAGTAGCAGTCCTTGGAACTCTCGTTTTTGGGGAAGGTGACCATCACGGCGTCTAGACCGTTGCACCTTGACTGAGAGGGGTGGCAGTGGGGAATAAGAGGCATAGCTACAGCAATTCTTGGTGATGCCACAGACGTCACACAAAGAATACCAATTTTAACAATCAAAATGGGAGATTTTTTCCAATTATTTATTTGGATTTAACTTGCCTTCTACTAAAATTTCAAAAAATTGATCGTTCCAAAGAACGATATAAAAAATTGCTAGCGTAAGGAAGATGTTAATAATAATAAATATCATTTTCAAATTGAACAAGAAACCAACCACCGTCTCTTCGTTGGTAAATGTCATTTTTAATTAAAATGATCACTTGTCCACTTTGCAACCATACGACTGCTGTTCTTTAATGGAAAAGAAAACGGTACACTTCCGTCTTCTGCATTTTAAAGTTTGAGGCAGCACTTGGCTCTACGAAATGACAAACTCTCTAACCAGTATGAGCAGTAGCGAATGCAGATATGCATTTTTGTTAAAGTTCGGTAAATTTACACTGATAGAACTGTCAAGAGTATTTCAAGTTTTTTATTACTTTGTTCTTCTGGTAGTACGTGTTTAAAATAGGAAGTTTAGTTACCGTGAATAAGAAGAGAAAATGTCTACCTATCTATTATTTGATGAATTAATCAAGATATTACAATGAAAATCTTTACGAATTCATTCACTTCCGATATATTAAAATGATGGCTTGTTTCTGCACTGAAATCGATTTTTGTAAATTTAGAAATGACCTTTATAATAATAATTATTATTATCATTATTATTATTATTATTATTATTATTATTATTATTATTATCGTTTTCGCTACAATATTATTTTTATTTCGTTCTTTTCGATGATCGTTGATTTGGAATTTCAGAGGAAGAAAAGTTCAACTCAGATGAACAACTGGGAAAAAATTCTCATTCAGATCGTTAAAATTGATGTTTGTTCATATTTTTTTCATGTCAAGATCATCAATTGCTGCAATTAGACCTTCATCCTACACGGCCATCCCTCTCACACTTCTCTCTTCACAAAACAGTATCAACGTCGCGAAGGTCACCTTCCCAAAACGGCGACTGTTGCAAAGGCTGCCCGTTTACTTAAAAATCTGATGCCAAAAATCTAATTATATACTCAAATTACTCTTAAAATACGAACATATGATACATCGTTTTATTCTAATGTT
Source organism: Teleogryllus occipitalis (assembly GCA_011170035.1). Taxonomy (NCBI): domain Eukaryota; kingdom Metazoa; phylum Arthropoda; class Insecta; order Orthoptera; family Gryllidae; genus Teleogryllus; species Teleogryllus occipitalis. The sequence goes on from BLKR01001479.1 coordinate 77,141, forward strand.
GATGATCTATCCATTGCTGATGAAAAAATATATAGTTCAATTTAAAAAATCAAAGATGATTAAATTTCTCGAAAACTAAAACTATTATAGAGAATTCCTCTACCAGCATGTTACCTGTCCCATGATTCTGCATTGTTCAGCGAAAACTGCAACTCGATACCCTGAACCGCTTAGAATTTCTGGTGGTGGTCCATATTTGGTGGGACACCCGGGATCATATAAACATTAGAAACCCTATGTAACATGATCGATGATTAATGAAAGCGATTGCAGTATACTAAGCTAAGAATAAGGATGACGAAATACGTCTTGTAGTGGAAACCTCGAAATGTTTACTTTTCATAGCGTCAAATTCGGGTAGCTATATTTTCTTAATTAAACCCCAAAATATTCAAGCAGTTACTTGAAATGAAATAAATCTACAATTTTATTGACAATAATACTAACCTGATATGACTTTCTACAAACATTATGAGGAGATGTGAATTTCTTTATCCTAAATTTTCATCCTAAATCGTTACTTTTAATTTTAACGATTATGTTAATGTTTGATACTCAGAGACACGGAGCACGCTGGAAAGAACACAATAAGTAAACGAAATTGAGGATATTATGATTATTATGTCGTAGTAGCTTCATTGTTGAAATGACGACTGATTCTTTCATATGAGATTTTCTGCGTTTCATTAAGATGACCTCGGCATATACTGTAACCGTACCACCTCACCGATTACTAAAGTAGATCTATCATTTGCCTACTTCGCGACGTGTGATTACACCGTCACGCATCCCTGGGAATATCTCAATTTACGGATAATTGTCCCTATTGGTAGTGGGTTCGTCTTTGTTAAACTACTGATCAATTAACAAGCCAACACAATTTTACAGTTTTAAATAACAAATAACATATATTCTATTGAATGAAAATCACTGTACAAAAATGAAATTCACAGATCCTACTATGTTCTCACTTTTCGTAAGATTATGGTAGCTAATTCCCTACCTAAACTGCAGTTATTCACTAAAGTAATAATAACTCAGATCCCTGTTTACAAGCAACAAGCAATAAATACATATTTACACTTCACAAAAAATATCACACATGAGACACACAAATCATAGTACAAATATTCATCCTGTAAAAGAAAAATACATACACACAATACTCGAAATTCACTACTACCTTTTAAATCACTAATTACGTTACACTCAATAGTCACATTTGACCTTCGGCTTCTACATAGCCTTTCAACACAAAATTTTATTTCATAACGTCTCTTAAATGATTTGAATCATTAAAATATGACTCTAAATAAATAATTCTGTACAAAACAACTTCTATCATAAACATAAAGAATTACTTTAATCTGATTCTTGTTACGACTGTCGAAAAGAAATAAAACCACTGGCTAGCAAGACCAATGTTCTATGAAACTTGCCCGATCAACGTCTATTATTGAGGGAAGCTCCCATTACAACGTTTTGGCTAATATAATGATAATCTTGTCTCTGAAGTTTTTTTTTTCAGACTGAAATTTAGTGAGTGTTCTTTCTGTTTTTATATGACTCACGACCGGCGAAATCCTCAAGTTGGTCCCGCGCTGTGTAGTTGGCCCGTCGCGCGACCCTCGCGCCTCAAGGTCGTCGTTCTTCTGCAAGGTCCGTGCGTTGCCTGTCGCGTCGAAACTGGAGTATTCATTGTTCGTTACGTGCAATCCAGCAATAATATTTAATAAGATTTTCAGATTCCCCGCCACTCCATATGGATGGCAGATTGAATAATTGGTTGCTGAGTAAGTAGCAACAATCATGAACTTTGAACCCCAATTAACTGAGTCAGCATAACATATTTGTGGAAGGAGAGATATTTAAATTACGTAGGAATCATTAGGTTTCAAGTGTTTTCCTGGTGCCCAAATTACATTTATCAGTAATAATTATGTTTCAAAATGTCCCTCCATGTGGCGCTTGTTTTTAAATAGAAAGGCGGGGCTTGTTTCAAATTGGCACCAGTTAACGTCGGGCTTGTTTCAAGGTTCTTCATTTCGATCCAATGATGAGGCGACATCTTTAAGGAAAGAGAATATGGTTGTTTCCGGAGATGTTGATTTCCTAAATCCATGTTCACAATCTGAAAGCGCGTTGTGTTTACTGAGAAAGGTTTCCATTCGAACGTAAAATAGTCTCCCTAATATTTTGAAAAAACTGTCAGAAGAGATATAGGCTGATAATTTTGAATTTAATTTTTGTTGCCGTTTTTGGAAATCAACTTAATCTTTGCTGTTTTAAAAATATCTGGAAAAGTTCCGGTGCAGAAATGTGCCTTAAATATGTGAGTTAACGGGTGTATAATGGCAGGCACACAGGTCTTTAACAAGCAATCCGGAAATTCATCTAAACCGGTGGAAGTTTGTTTTTTAATTTATTGATTATTTTGATAATTTCATAGGATAAAGTTCCGGAAACGAACATCGTGTCTAAAATTTTAAAGAAAATGTCTGATATTGAATTTTGTGGCTTAAGACTCTTAGTGATATCGGCAATTGTCGTGAAGTATTGGTTAAAGCGACTAGTCATTGATGCCGGGTCGGTCACATTTCTACCGTTCTATTTAAAAATAAACATTGTATATAAGGTTTCTCGTCGATTTGGTCGTGTTTTTTTATTATAATCCACATTGGTTTTGTTTTGTTATTTAAATTGAAAATATCCTGATCGTGTTTCATGATTTTAGCGTCTCTTATGACATTTTTTTAACAATAGTTAGTATTTTTTTAAAGTAGAGGAGGAATTTTTGAGATACGCTATGAAATTTAGAAATGAAAGAAAGAATTCTTTTGATTTTACATGATGCCCTAATCCCTTGTGTTATCCACGAATTGCTTTTCAGTGAAATATTTAATTTTTTTGAAGAGAATAGCAAGTATAGTAAGAGGATAGTAAAGAAAGCGGTAAAAAAAATTTAATTTATCATTTGTATAAACAATATTATAAAGAGCGTCCCATGACTCCTGCATCAAGTAATTAATGAATTATTTTATTTTATTTTTAACAAAGAATCTACTCATACGTGTATTATTTATTGTGTCAGTGTTCGCGTTTCTTGTAATGGTGAGAATTGGTGCTTCGTGGTCACTGTCTCCTAAGTCTTTTGTTTCAACTTCATATCGAGTAGTAATTTTGTTAATTATAATTTGATCGATTGCCTGCATTGAATTTAGTGTGATCTATGTAGGTACATTTATTAGTATGAGAAGATGAAGAATTAATTATATTTAAATAGTGTTACTGTTTTGCAAGATTTGACCAGAAAATCAATGTTGAAATCTCGGCATACAACAATGGAGTCAAGAGAGCGATTGCTGATTTCATTAAAGGTTATCTCCAGTTTTTCTAAGAAGAAAATATAATCTCCAGCTCTCTTTGTTGGAGGCCTGTAGATACAAAGTAATATAATTTTTAGCGAGGGAAGATGTACAACAGAAATTTCGAAAACCTTTTCAACGGAAAACACATTTAATTCTGTCAAAAGATTATTTCTAATGTAAATACAAGAACCCCCTCATGTAGGATCTTTATGCGATTCCCTCCCTCTACAATAAAAGCCTGCGAGGTAAAAGTTTACATAAAATAATTTACGGTCTACTTGATGAAGGAATCATGGCACGCAGTTTATAAAGCGGTTGACACAAATGAAAAATATAATTTATTTTTCTCAAAGCTTTCACGCATGCTTTCCTCTTAAAAAGAGAAAATTAAACATTTCACGGAAAAGTAATACTTGGATCACACAAGGAATTAGAACTTTGTGTAAAAACAAAGTACTCTATTTTATTTCTAAATATCATGATGTTTCACCCGGTTTTCATGTCTACTCCCGAGAATACAAAGGATTTTTAAGGAGAGTTAAGTTAAGGATAGTTCAGGCAAAAATGATGAAGATATTTCGAACGCTAGTAAGAAAACTAAAGCAGTGTGGAATATCGTAAAAAATACAACCACATCATCTCGATAACTTGTAGAGAGTGGAGTTTTAAAAGATAATGAAAGAGAAGCAAGTAATCCGAAAAAAGTTGCAATTCTCTTCAACAAACACTTTTCTAGAATTGTGGCTGATCTAATGAAGGGACTAAAACCACAAAATTTAACATCATACGCTTCACCCAAAAATTTTCGACACGATGTTTATTTCTGAAACTTCTTCCAACAAAATCCTCAGGATTGTCTGTTAACTAAAAAATAAGTGTTCATCTGGTTTAGATGAATTTCCGGACTGTATATTAAAAACTTATGCACCTGCCTTTATACACCCGTTAACTCACATTTTCAATGCTTCTTTATGCACAGGAATATTTCCAAATATTTTCAAAACAGCAAAAATGAAGTCACTTTCTAAAAAAAGAGAACAAAAATGACATTCAAAATTTTCAGCCAACTTCTCTTGTCAGTTTTCTCAAAAATATGAGAGAGACTTTTCTACACGCGAATGGAAGCTTTTCTCAGGAAAAACGAAACGTTTTCAGACTCGCAACACGGTTTTAGAAAATTAAAATTTACGGAAACTACCATTTTTTCATTTCTTAATGATGTTGCTTCATCAATGGACCAAAATGAAGCACTCATTGGAATATTTTTAGATCATTCGAAAGTCTTTTGACGTTTTGGACCATAACATCTTGCTCTGAAAATTACCTTCGTATGGAATTCGCGGTAATGCCCTAGATTGGATTACCTCGTACTTTGAATAGAAATACCGTACTGGTACGAAGGATATTGTTTACTTACCTTTACAATTCTTTGCCAATTAAGCACGGGGTCCCGCAAGGTTCCATCCTAGGTCCAATCCTCTTTCTGTTGTATGTAAAAGATATGTCGTCCTTTATTAAAAATGGAATAACAGTTCTGTTTGCCTACAACTATTTATTATTTGCAAAGAAGAAGCAATAAATAGTACAATTTCCGACGTTTCAAATTGGTTTCGTAATAACAAATTAATAGATAATGAAGGAAAAACGGTTTCAATGCATTTTTGCATTTCAAATTGGCAATTACATGCTCCAATAAAAATTAACAATAGCTGATGTTAAAGTAACAAAACTTCTAGGTCTCACAATTCAGTCAAACCTCAAATGTAAATATCAGAATTAAACACTAAATTAAGTTCATTTTGTTACGCATTCAGAATTCTTTCAAATGCTGTCATCCTGCACGCAGCTCGTGTGTATTTTGCAAATGTACATTCCCGCCTGAGATTTGGCATAATATACTGGGGAAGCTCATCCTGTAGTTCCCAGACCTTTAGATGGTTGAATTGAATTGAATTTGCCTTATTTTACGTGGCGAGGCTCAGGCCATGAGGCCTGCTCTTCCGCCTGACCACGCAAATTCCACTACGCTCCTTTCACCAAGCATGGGAGAAAGAAGGTATTTCTTGGGCGACGAAACAGGCGATTTGAATTTAGCTCAGAGGCGTCATTTAGGCTTGAGGGCCTTTTACATGCAGTAAATCTACTAACATGGGACAGCCAGCTTTACTTCCCCTCCGAAGGAAGGCGTACGAAGGATTTTTTCGCCCTTAAAAATCCACGGCTTCGATCGGGTTCGAACCCGCAAACTTGGGTATAATTGTCCGATACGCTAACCGTTACACCATCGCCGCCGCTGTACTAGTAGTGGTACTAGTAGTGGTAGGGGTAGCAGCAGTGGCAATTGCAGCAGTTGTTGCAGTTGCAGCAGTTGCAGTTGCAGTTGTAGTTACAGTTGCAGTTGCAGTTACAGTTGCAGTTGTAGTTGTTTTTGTAGTTGTTGTAGTTGTAGTAGTTGTAATAGTAGTTTTTGTGATAGTTGTTGTAGTTGTAATAGTTGTGTTTGTGGTAGTTGTAGTAGTTGTTTAGTTGTAGTTGTTTTAGTACTTGTAGTAGTAGATCTATAAAACTGGGGGATAATGAATATCTTCAGATGCATGCGGAAGTGCCCCAAGGATCGGTTCTAAGCCTCTTTCTGTGGAATATACAGTATCATGGGGTTATCAAAGTTAAATTAACGAAAGGAGCATCGCTAATTCGCTAATTGGTTTTGCAGACGACCTAGGTCTTGTGATCACCGTGAAAGACAGTTACGAGCTCCAACTCAGGACAAATGAGTCTCTGAGACGAATAAACAGGTGGATGGAAAATAACAAACCCAATCTAGCGCCGGAAAAGAACAAAAGCGGTTATTTTTAAGTTCCTAAGAAATCACAAAAACAACGTTTCAGCTCCTTGGTTCGACAATACAACCAACCAAGACAGTTCGCTACCTGGGCGTCATGTTGGATAAAACGAACACGTACGGGGAAAACATTAAGAAAATAACGAATAAAACAGAAAAAGGTGGAAATGTTGGCAAGGTTAATGCCCAACATTGATGGCCCGAGAACCGCAAAGCTCCATATTCTCTGCAGTGCGGCAAACTCAATGCTCCTCTATGCAGCCCCTGTATGGCATAAAGCCTCAAGGTGGAAGCAAAGGAAAGTATTAGAAAAGGCTCAACGGAAAATGCTGTTAAGGATTACCTGCGGCTATAGAACAATTTCTATAGAAGCATTGCAGATTTATAATAATAACAGAGTTATAACAATCGACCTCCAGATTGAGGAAAGGCGTGTCATTCACGAGACAACAATGGAAACTCCGTTGAAGGCAAAAACAGTAATAGGAATAGGATAATGCACAAATTGCAGGAATGGTGGACTAAAACAGACGACGTTGCACAATGGACTAAGTAACTGATCTCGGACATAGATAAATGGTACAGGAGCAGATTTCGCCAACTTGACTATTTCTTGACCCAAATAATGACAGAACATGGACAATTCAAGGAGTACGCCAAAACCATTGGCAAATCACTAAAGAACTCCTGTATATTGTGCCAAGAAAGAGATACAGCAGAACACGTTTACTTCTGCCCACGCGCGCTGGGAGGAAGAGAGACATGTTCTGGATCGCCACATTGGGAGGATCATTGAACCAGACAGTATTGTAGAGGCAATGCTTCAGGGCCGGAATAACTGGCAATACGTGAAATTTTTTTCCAAATCAGTAATGCAATAAAAAGAGAAGCAAGCAAGACGTAGACAAGAATAGACCTGCTTATCCACACAGCACCATTCTGATGATATGCGCCCGGCAGTTCTAGGATGGACCGCATAGATAAACGCAAGGGGTTTTTTTAGTTAATGGAAATCCAACTCCCGCAAAGAGCTGTGTTTTTAAAAGATTTTTTCCCAGAAAATGAGTAGTAATAGTAGTAGTAGTAGTGGTAGTTGTAGTGGTAGTGGTAGTAGTGGTATTGGTAGTGGTGGTATTGGTAGTGTTGGTAGTGGTGGTAGTGGTAGTGGTGGTGGTGGTGGTGGTGGTAGAGAAAGTGGTGGCAGTGGTGGTGGTTTCTGTAATATTTTACCAATGTCTGCCCAGGTTGTGTCCCCTTTGTATGTCTTGTACATTATGCATAAACGCGCCCGTTCCCTTCTCTTAGATAAGGGTTCTCATTATCTCGTCCATCAATGTGCCCATGATTTACAAACTTTTCGGCCCGTTTTTGAATTTTTTCTATCGCCTCGATTTGCCCTTTTCTGTGCGGGTCCCAGCAGGCAGCTCCGTATTCTAAAATAGGACGAACAAGTATAATAAACGAACAAGTGTAATAGTAATGGTAATAGTAGTCGAAGTGCTAGTAGTAGCAGTAGTGGTAGCAGCAGTAGTAGTGGTAGTCGTAGCAGTAGTGGTAGTGGTAGTGGTAGTGGTAGTAGTAGACCAAATAAATCAAATCAGATAAATAAAAAAATCGCTGTTTTCGGCGCACGAAAACAACGTTCTCTTCTCACGACGGAAGTACGAGAAATTAAAAGAGGGAAACGTGATCGTCACGCTTTCTAATAAAGATTTTCGTGTTTACCAGGTGCAGCAGAAGATATATTTTGTGCAAAGATAAGACAATCTACCTTCGATGGAGAAATAATTGATGTTAATTTAAACGAGATAAATAGCAGATTCTATGAAAAGATGAAACGTTTTAGATATGCTTATATTGTAACGAAATATGCAAAATATACGCTTATAATTACACGAATATGCGCAACAGGAAAATCAGTCAAATACGCATAAATAAGCACCATGTTAGTTTACATAGTATCCAATACTTACGTTCGGGTATTGTTTCAAACAATTTTGTGTTCACAAATATCTGTAAAAGAAGAGGTTGTTTAGAAAGGATACGATATCTACATATTGTACCCTCTCCTCAGAAAAACATCTTTCGCAGGATAAGGAGTAAAATTTAAAGAAAAATTATAGTTCACATGAATTTTGACAGATTGCGTCTTACTTTCTATGATATTCAAATGGTAACATTATATTACAATATTCAATTGGTTAACAATTTCGGCTAAAGAGTCTTGTTTGATAATTCTTCAATTTCGTATTGTAATAAGATATCTTATGATACTCATGTCGTAAATAACTATTTGACAACTATTATGTTTAGTGTATGTGTCTAGCAGGTTTTGTATTATTCTGAGAAACTGGATCATACGAATCACGTTTACTACGTTATTCACACAGGAGCACATGAATCTCAAAAAAGGTATTTAATAATATAATCCTTGCTGATGAATCAACGTTTTATTGATGATTTTAATTTTGAAAATTTTCATTAGTTTGGATGTTTAAATATAGGTATTACATGTAATTACATGTCTGTTAAACACGATAGCATTATATGAAGCAAGAAACATTGTTTTTCATTTGATCATTCAACTTCATCAATCACTCAAAATTACTTTAATTTTCTCTGCTTATCAGTGTTTTAATCTCAGATCTTCGATGAAGACATGAATCAAATAACATCGTAGATATTTGAGTGTTTTAAAAATAATAACGTGAATAAATGCTTATATTTATTGAATTGGTTTTATAATAACCTGTAAAAACATGGGTTTTCTGTTGGTGTTGGGGATGTTGAAAACATTCAAATAGTAAACGCAATGTTAAGCTGGTGACCTTTAACATTGTTTATTTGATATTTTTCTTAGGGATAGTTTATAATGGTTAAACGTTTTCAAAGAGTGCACCTTAGATACCTCGAATGGCCCGTTTCCGTTTAATAAACCGCTACGTTCTCCCTGTACAGATGGTCGTGCAAAATTCAAGGTTTTGATAGATTCGTAGAATGGCGGCCAACAAACCACCTTCGAATTTTGACGATACTGAAATGTAGTCTGTGTTTGGAAGGTCATATCACTTGACCACCAAGTTCGTTCTATGTATTTTCACTGGGAAATGCTAGAGCATTGATATTTACTAAACTGTAAACAAACGCTAAATCTTTTTGAATTGTTATAACATCAGTTTTGCTTTCTTTTAGTAATATCAACTAGTTTTACCGAATACGTGAGTTTGTTATATTTTTACACGCTACAATAATTTAATTTTACATGTATTTATTTTCAAGCATTTAGGAATTCATGAAATTTCATTGAAACATTCGCCAATCTAAAAACCTTTTAAATGTATATTAAATATATTAATGTTGTTTAAAAGTATGAATTTACAATGCGTAGATTTAGCACATGAAGCTCTGATTTGAATATTATACAATGAAATCATCAAATTAACAGTTTTAGAAAGGAATGATAAATTGAATTGAAAATATTAACTTAAAGTTTATATACGTTTATTTAGAAATTTCTATACTTGTGTAAATATTGTGATGTGTGATTCTACTCATGTGATCTTTCAAAACACAAAATTGAATATTTTTGTATTTGAAAACCTTAACACTACATTCATCCAATCCAGTGCATTTTATAGAAAACAGCTAAGCAATATGTTTCCCTATTTTTTAATGGTAATGGATAAACAAGAGGAACAAATAGTTTCTGACTCTCGGTGTTAACAGGGGACTTAAAAAAATTAATAATACAGTTATTCGGTTGCTCAACATCCCTTTGATAGAAAAACAGAAACAATTGTTTGGGCGTAATGCACCTTGAAAAATATTTTTTTTATAATCAATTTCTTTCCTATTTGATAAATATATCGACTTGAAAATTGTAGGACTTAAAAGAGAATATAAAAACCAAATAAAAGTTATGCTCATACTTGCCGTAAAAATACGAATTTAGCATAATTAAATTGGCCACAGAATTTGTTTACAAGCAAGTGCATTTTAAGCGTATGTGGCAGGCAAAAGCGCGGCATTGGAGAACTGTTTTTTCAGTATGCCCATCCCACGCTATTCTGCTAGCGCGAATGAATTAAGCGCAAACAAATGGGGTCTACTAAGATGTTAATTTCTTATAAACAATTACATATATCTCGAGAACGAGATATAATAGCACCGAACGGATTCCGGAATTTTGCATCACATTTAAACGCCATTCAGATTAGACAATAAAAAAATTTGCAACAATTGCAAATTTATAAACAATTTCCAAATTTTGCAAATCTAAAGGGGGAGAATCTCCCGATGTCCCAGAACCAAAAACAGCGAATTAACAATTTTGCAACAATTTATAATTTTATAAACAAATTCGAAATATGCGTTAGAACGGCCGGGAAGGCTCCGCAAATTGTGCCTGAAATGAATACCTCAAAATAGCAGTTTGTCAGGAGTTACAAATCGATTACTAAAAGTTAGCATAATTGTTGCTAAAATGATAAATATTTACTGGTCTATAGAAAATCATTCTGGACGGAAAACCCCGCTTAGAAATATTTTTTTCGTCGTGGTGTACGCGCAGGCAAACTATCTCCTTCGGCAGGGAAATATGACGATATTTCCGTCTCGTACGTAAACGAACTGGCCCCCTCCCCCTGAGACAGCGTTCTTTCTGCCCCTTGGGATGTTGCACCAATCACAGACAACTGTGGTTCTACCTGCTAGCGATTGGTCAACGCGTCCCTCCCCCTGCCCTCCCCCAGGCCGAGGGGTGTCCAAGTTTGTCGGCGCGGTGTGGAAGATAGAATTTTGAACGACATTTTTCTGAGGGAGAGGGTACATTACTGTATATTCTGTATTGTATATTATTTACTATTCACTCTCTGGAACTACCTCGATTTTTAAACACATTCAAACTTACAATGTTTTCTTGATATTATTAATAACACGGACTAAGGACAATACATGTACATGAACATTATTTTCTACTTTCGTTACGGCTTTCTCTCAAATGAGTATGTATGATAGTATACTCTCTGCTCTCAAATGTTGCACCCACGTTCAGAACTAACATATCACCAACGTTCACACACGGACATTATATAGCCGTATTCAAACCCAAAGAATTTCGTAATAATTCCGTACATTGATGAAATCAGTCTTAGATCTCAAGACGTCCTCTGGTGGCGCGCAGGTAAATTGTTGACACTGATGCAACTTGAATCTATGATGTAAAGCTAGGCGAAAAATGACCAGAAAAGTAATTATTTTGTAAATGTATTAAGTTTTATTGTTGAAAATCATAGCCAATAGTACTCCAGAAATTTAAAAAAAGGTAGCACTAAAGTTTTATATGTTGTCCGTAAAGTTTCAGTGCGTTGACTTACAATGTGATAATCTCTGAATCTACTGAACCAATACCGATGAAACTTTAGTGCTACCTTTTTTTAAATTTCTGGAGTACTTACTATTGGCTATGATTTACAACACCTCGGACGTCGGTTGTGTCGAACGAGCAGAAAAAAGTTAACAAGTAATAACCCGTAAATCATTTATACTTGGGTTTTCGGAACGTGGCGGATGACATTAGGTCATTTTTAAACTTCCTGCCTTATCAAATGCATATTCATAACAGTGATAAGCACATGTTTGAGGCCATGAACCCTGTTGGTCGCGAATGAAGTAAAAAGATGTATTTTATAAGGCGGGAGGTGTAAAAATAACCTAATGTCATACACCACGTTACGAAAACTCGAGTATAACACACAAAAAGTATGATTTACTTTTTGTGTGTTATACTCGAGTTTTCGTTTGAGGCGTTTGAGTTCGTTTTTCGGCTGAGGATGAGCAGGATATTAACTACATATTTAGAAAATTAAAACAGGAACAATTTGATGTATGAGGATTGCAAATAAATGTGTCCAGAACAAAGAATATGGTAACAGGAGAATATGGAAATGATCTTTATTTTGGAAATGATAAAATCAAATTATGCTGTGATTTTAAATATTTGGGCTTCACAGTTTCAGAAGAAGTTACAAGTAAAAAGGATGTTAATAATAAAATAAATCAAGGGAAACGAGTCACGAATATGCTTAATCTAATTATGTGGAACTCCCAGTTTTCAAAGAAAACAAAGAAAAATAGATACAGTACCATTGGCATTGTACCTTCCGGGGCCCTGTTCAAAAACTAAATTTGGCCACTCTCAAAAAACTTTGTTCCAAAAAAAGGGTACTGAATACTAATTGAAAGAATCTTTATTGATTATAAATAAAGACTGGATTTTCGTGCAGTAAAACTCTCTAAAACGGGCACTAAAACACCAAACGAGCAAAAAACGACAATAAAAATATCAAAATTTTGCAAAAAGATAAAATGTAGCCCAAAAATCTAGGTTATCCACTTATTAACTTTTTTTTGTTTTGATGGGAAATTTAAGGTGAATGAAATATTACAGTTTTAGTATTTTTATTATACGTTAATATGTACATGTTCGGTTAAACAAATCATAAATGACATTTTAAAAATTATTTGTGTTTGTCAAAATAAAAAAAAAATAAAAAAAATGTTTTGATTATAAGCTTCCTCGTGGAACAGAGCATAGTCGTTCGCCTTTCGCCAAGGGTTCGACTCCCGGACAAAAACTGCGAAGATACAATGGACGAGGTGGGGTGAGGTAAGTCTCTTGGAAACAATCGCCATGTCATGTGATTGTAACGGTACACAGTTTTAGATAATCCCTTCGCAAAGAGAAACCATTAATGTTCCATGACATGAGAACTATGATGGAATCAGGTGTTTCCTTTTTTCCTCCGACCTTGGGAACCGAATGAGCGAGTTTCCTCAACGAAATTTTCTCTGAAGCCGAGACTTCCTGGGCATTCCCAGAGGAGATAGATGCTCGCTCAGTGCGTGTTTCTGAAGATGCTTTGATAACAAGCTTTTTGTTCTGAATGAGATGTCGCCGGTTCTGATGCAGATGTCCGACCGACATTAACTTCCATTGAAAGAGACTTGTTTAACGCTTTGGTCGACTGCGACGGCTGAGCTTTCCCGTAGTTCTTGTATTTGGTAGGGATCATCACTCTCCCACCTTGCAGGGGTGAGGTATCCACAAGGAGGTCCACTAGAGATACCTGACAAGAGAAGCTCACCATTTGGGGGCAGCTCTTTGGATTTGGCAGCCCGCTGCTACCCTTGGAATCTTAGCTACTTACACTACCCTAGGTACTCTACATTACTACATTACTCATACTACTTATATTACCCTAGGAATCTTCAGGGCGCCGGAGAAGGATCGAGAGAGATCAACAGGGATCCTCGCTTGGAACCGACGTTTGGCCTCAGGAAAAGACACCTTCTCAGCAGCTCTGATCTTCTGGATCTCTCTTTCCCTCAGAAAGATAGGACATTGCATAAAGTTGGCCGGGTGTTCACCTTCGCAATTAACACAATGCGATTTTTTAGCGCAGGGTTCAGGTTCGTGCATTGTTTTCCTGAACTTTCCACACATCTGGTGGTCTGCCATGCACCGCTGTTGTGTATGACCGAATCTCTGGCACTTAAAGCACCGCAAAGGGTTAGGTACGTATTGCCGTTCATGGAGGTTATAAAAACTGCACGATATTCTTCGAGAGAGAGAGAGGAAAGATTGAAAGCCAGAATAAGAGTAGAAGTGGTGATTTCTCGCGCACGCTCCCTCCTCTTGATCCTGTAGACGTTGGTCACACTCTGGCTCTTAAAAAAGAAGACTAATTCTTCCTCACTCTCTGCAGAAAGAAACCTCGTGGTTGACCACTCCCCTACAAAGGTTAAATGCTGGGTGAGTAGTCACTTCCACCTGGAGGTCGGAAATCTGCTTGGTTTTCATAATTTGTCGATCTGATCATCCAATCGTGTTTCAAATAGAATGGTACCATTCCTTTGTCGCACCACAGCTTGTAGTTTTCCATCTCTTATATAGCGCGCCAAACGGACAACACTAACCATTTTAAATGATTTTTCTTCCTCAGCGCATGCCATGAGGAGGAATCAATGAATCATCTGGCTATCTTCTTCTTTCGAAAAGAAACTATTTAAATCAATAGTTCGTTCCGGACATCGCCTCTTCTTTGCAGAAGAGAGTGGAGGAGAAGGTTTAGTATCCATGAAGATGGCTATTAGATTCATCCCCGTGGTCCCCACCCACCACGGAGCCCAACAAGGGGACATTCCATCGGAGTGACAGGGTTGCCACGGAGATACAGTGGGGTGATGACACAGCGCTGCACTTTCGTGGATCGCCCCGCCCACCCTAGAGTTCAGTACAAGACCTAGTCCAAGCCGATGGATCAGGAGTGGGTTAGTTTCCCGCTGCCCGTCTAGAAGAGTCCGAGGCCAAACAAGCGTATTAAAATTTACAAGGAATGTTACCCAAAATACGTAAACAACGTATCCCTAAGTGCAATGCAGAACGTACCACAAGGTGAATAGTGGGAAAACATACTCCTCAATCGCCAGGACACACATTCCCTCCGACACGGGTCACAATGCACGGCAAACGCATGGGTGGGCGTTCAGCATACAGAGGGGGCAATTGAAATAGAAGACGAAGAAGAAAAGAAACAGGATGTTATAAAAGAACGAGAATGGACAATGGGGAGAAGAAAAATGACTGGTGAAAGAAAGGAATACTTAAGAGCCCTCCCTGGATCCCCCGTCAGGACGTGAACAGACTCACCTCGATGGGATGAGCTTCATTATTTGGTCTAAAGTGGTGATATTATGGAGCTTGAAATGTGAATGATAGAAACCAAGGACTCCCAGATTTTTTTGTTTGCTTCGACATAAGTATTTTTAGATAAATTAATATTGCCTGTATTTTATATAAAAATGGATTAACTCATTCATTGCGAGCACTTGATATACAAAACTGCAGCACAGATTAATCTTAACATGTAAATGATCATTGTTTAATTACACACCACTGCACTAATCTCCTGCACCCATTGAATAAAAAAGTTCAACTGGGTGGACCCAAAACATACTAACATTTTTCATTTTACGTATTTGAACGTGAGAACTGTGTAAATAGTCTTGAACACGACGAAAAATATATTTAAGAGTACTATTTGCTAGTAACATGTGCTATAAAACTTATTTGTTTAGGTTAATCCATTC
>BLKR01001479.1:95000-283643 GCA_011170035.1 Teleogryllus occipitalis
CTAGATTAGCTTTAACCCAAGATCAAAGGGATTATCAACTTTTCGTGTTCAGCTTCATCCAGTCTAAAGTAATCGGAGAAGCAGAATCAATAATTAAAAATAACACGATTTTAAATTGGTCGGACCTGAAACACAAGCTAATTCTTTGTTTTGGAAACATTCGTTCGGAAGAACATTTACAATTTCAATTAGCATCAAGCTATTAGTATCAGGGTGCAACCTATATGGAATATTATCATAGAATAAAGAGTCTGGCTCAACAACTAAATGATACAGTCTCATTAACTACTGAAGAACCCTTACTAACTTTGAAAAAACAATTGTATACCACCACCACGCTAAAAGCATTTCAAAGCGGTCTCATAGAACCTTATAAAAGTAAATTAGAAAATTATCATACGCATAGTATAGAGGAAGCCCTTCAAAAATGTATTGAGTACGATGATAGGAGAGTTCATGACCAATACACCACATTCATGAGAAACAATTTTAAATCAAAACCAATCGATAGAAACAATCAAAAAACCTCATCTAATCAAAATCGATCTCCTAAACCATCTAACGGGTCACCTTTCATTCCATGGAAACCCCAAATGCACTACCCGAATAATTTTCAAAATCCTCTGAACAACTTTCACATTCCTCCAGGACATTTCGGAAACCAAATTAATCGCTTCAATACAAATCAACCTTTTAGAAATCATCCTTCTAATCAACAATTTAGGAATAATTTTCAAAACAACCAACCACGTCTCGACAGAACAACCCCAATGTCTATCACAACTAAAAACACAGAAATCGCCCTCCAATTAATCCAAGAGTCCCAAACATAATTGTGGAAGAACTCTTTCACCACGATGAAACACCCGAAATATTCCAGGACAGCCAAGGTCGTATATTTCAGTATGTAGGGCACCAGGAAAGCGGAAATGTAGAACACTCTATCCAGGAAACTCGCGGAATAGAAAGTGAAAGTGAGTCAACGGTAAATTTCCCGATGCCAGTCCTCAGACACACAGAACACCTGAATAATTATACAGGCCCCAAACTTCCTTTCATTATAATTGACGGACTTAGAATTTTAGTAGACTCAGGAGCATCATCATCTATCATGAATTCAAAAGTAGCAAACGAAAGATTTAAGGACTATTTTTATCCATATCATTTCAAACTGACCACAGTGAAACAAAACCATTATGGAGATATTGCATTTAAATATCCCTTGTTTAAAAATTATAACATCAACAAACCAATCAAGTTTTTAGTGTTAGATTGGAATAATCATTATGATGCACATATATAGTAGATATAAATCTACTAACGATTTAAGAGAGTTAGGAGCATTTTAAACTACCAAACCAACACGCTAACTATCCAAGGAAAGCCGATTCCCTTTTATGAGGAATTGAATAATGTTAATCCCATGCCTCTAAAAAGAATCTCTAAGACTCTCCTTGTTCCTGTAAAAGTTTGTGGAAATATATACGTCCCAGAAACTAAAATCAAAAACATAAAGATTCCTGAAGGAATATACGTTAGTAGAAACAACTACATAGAAATACCCCATGAATCGGAAGTAGAAATTAATAGTTTAACACCGATTGAAGCAGGACCGTTAAGCGAATTTATAGTAAGTGATAGGAACCCATTTAATGTAGCCTCTCCCTCAGAAAAAATGTCGTTCAAAATTCTATCTTCCACACCGCGCCGACAAACTTGGACACCCCTCGGCCTGGGGGAGGGCAGGGGGAGGGACACGTTGACCAATCGCTAGCAGGTAGAACCACAGTTGTCTGTGATTGGTGCAACATCCCAAGGGGCAGAAAGAACGCTGTCTCAGGGGGAGGGGGCTAGTTCGTTTACGTACGAGACGGAAATATCGTCATATTTCCCTGCCGAAGGAGGTAGTTTGCCTGCGCGTACGCCACGACGAAAAAACTATTTCTAAGCGGGGTTTTCCGTCCAGAATGATTGTCTATAGACCAGTAAATATTTATCATTTTAGCAAAATTTATTCTAACTTTTAGTAATCGATTTGTAACTCCTGACAAACTGCTATTTTGAGATATTCATTTCAGGCACAATTTGCGGAGCCTTCCCGGCCGTTCTAACGCATATTTCGAATTTATTTATAAAATTATAAATTGTTGCAAAATTGTTAATTCGCTGTTTTTGGTTCTGGGACATCGGGAGACTCTCCCCACTTTAGATTTGCAAAATTTGGAAATTGTTTATAAATTTGCAATTGTTGCAAATTTTTTATTGTCTAATCTGAATGGCGTTTAAATGTGATGCAAAATTCCGGAATCCGTTTGGTGCTATTATATCTCGTTCTCGAGATATATGTAATTGTTTATAAGAAATTAACATCTTAGTAGACCCCATTTGTTTGCGCTTAATTCATTCGCGCTAGCAGAATAGCGTGGGATGGGCATACTGAAAAAACAGTTCTCCAATGCCGCGCTTTTGCCTGCCACATACGCTTAAAATGCACTTGCTTGTAAACAAATTCTGTGGCCAATTTAATTATGCTAAATTCGTATTTTTACGGCGAGTATGAGCATAACTTTTATTTGGTTTTTATATTCTCTTTTAAGTCCTACAATTTGCAAGTCGATATATTTATCAAATAGGAAAGAAATTGATTATAAAAAAAATATTTTTCAAGGTGCATTACGCCCAAACAATTGTTTCTGTTTTTCTATCAAAGGGATGTTGAGCAACCGAATAACTGTATTATTAATTTTTTTAAGTCCCCTGTTAACACCGAGAGTCAGAAACTATTTGTTCCTCTTGTTTAACCATTACCATTAAAAAATAGGGAAACATATTGCTTAGCTGTTTGCTATAAACTGCACTGATTGGATGAATGCTTGCTAGGCACGTAAGATCGAATCTCATCCACGGCGAATAATTTTTGCGGGTAGAAACAATTTTGCGGTTAATTGTATAGTTATAATTATTCGTATCCATTATAAATATCACATAAAGCATGTGTTTTGAGGCGCCACTACTTATTTTAGTGTGTTAATGTCTTTAAGAATCACGTATAAATATGCCCCTATTGCGATTCTGGCTTCAGAACGTCTGCAAGCGCCCGTGTTGAGCTCTAGCGTTATCGCAACTTTCATCTGTGACGTAATTCAACCTTGGCCATAATCGCCGAAAGATAAGACCGGGAACGACTTCCACAGAGGGTTCTAAAGACCACTGATCCGGTTGAAAATATTTCTTAGTAAAATGAGCTATGTAGTTGCGTGGGTTGTAATCGTTTGACTTCTTATTGCGAATTTGATACCTTTGACACATGTAGAACATTCCTCTAATAAAAAATCTAAGTGCAATGAATATCACGTAACTATTCTTTTCGTAATAAGTGTGCTTGGACAGCGTGTTGAGAAATATCTGTGATAGCACAGTGCGGTCGAGCCAGACCTACAGACTACAGGGATCCGAGTTCAAATCCCAGTAACGCTGGAATATTTTTACCTCCACGTGTAAAGAGAGTTACGTAATGCTGTAGGAGGAAGTGTCGAAATTTTCACAGAAAACACGTTTTGTAAGTAGCTAGTTCGAAAAAAGTGGATTGTTGGTATTGTTCTTTTATTTTCTATACACAAGGCTGTCAAAACGCTTGTTGTTTGAACCCGGAAAAGTGATTTTCCAAAAAACCTCTTTGTGAATCCGTCTTCGTGTGAGTAATTCTAGAGCCTAAAGTAAACACGATTTTCACCAAAATGGATATTCCTTGAACGATCTGCCTAATATTACGAATCTTCGAATTTGAAACGAATCTTTTAATTTTGAAGGTACTTTACACCAAACCCCATCATATTTACATAATTTCCTCAAAAAGAGCTCCAATTTTTCTGTAAATCTATTCCTCGAAGCACAAGATGTTTAAAGGTGGCATACGTTCAATTATGGGCGAACGATCTGAATTTTCGAAAATTGCAAACAAATACCTATTAACATTGTCGAAAAGAAATATTAACGCTAGAGATTTTTGTTTCATGAAATCTCTTTTTAAAAAGAGATATTAAATTAATGTAAATTAAACACTCCACTCTTTCCTAGTAATGATCCACTCTTCACTAGTAATGATTGCTGCTATTGGGTCTAACCGCTTCCTTATTCTTTGGAGGGCTACTGTTTTTTTAAATTTTTTTCCAACAGTATTATCTCAAAAGTACTGGATGAGAACAGTTGATATCTGGAGTTGAAGGGATGGTGTTAGCTCCTATTGTAGGCCTGGTTCCTTGTGATTCCAGTGAAAAATCAGTAACTGCACTGAAACAGCAGAAGCTTCCGCCAATTGATAATCATAAGTGAATCACTATGTACTGGGTAGGGAGGAGAACGAGGAAATCTATATGAATTGTCGCCTGCTCTTTCTTTCTCAGATAAACACTTGGATAGTTTATCAACATCAAATCGGAATTTTAGCGCCTTTGATGTAATATTAAACATAAAAAAATCCCTTCCAGTTGTCTGCGTGTTAATTTTTAGTGTATCAAAATAGCCTCGACACCCGTATTACATTAGCCTTTTAAGTTGTATCATATTAGCCCCACAAATTTGAGGCTGCATATATCATGACACGATTAATATTATTGCATTATTTTAACGCAGAAAAGAATATTAATTCTTTCTTAATGATAACCTATTTTCAAAAATATCGTGTCATAAAAATAACGAAGTAACATCAAAAGATTTATATCACGGTGGTAAAGTTTTTGACTGGAAAAATTAGGCATTTTAGTTTTGATTTTTTTCCTCCCAAATATTGTTACATTCTGAGTGTTTGCTATATGGTCATTATAATAGAATATATTTCCTATCATTTGTCATTTTCTTGTTAATTTTGGACATAAATAAATAACAACTCTTAAAGTGTAATACATTAACTCCCAATTTTCTACTGTATAATATTAGCCCCGACTGATCTTTATAACATTGTCGAAAAACAATATGAACGCTAGAGATTTTTGTTTAATGAAATCTCTTTTTAAAAATAGATCTTGTATTAAGATAAATTGAACACCCTGTTTTTTTTAACTGCAAATGCTTCACTTTCTTTTCGCATCGGAAAGGAGGTAGTCTTGTCGTGTACCTGGTGGTGAGGGGGAACCGTGTCAGGTGAGTTAACTTTAAAGACCCGAGTTCGAATCCCGACGAGTAGAAAATATTTTCTGCTGCAGTAGGTCTTTTTTTGTTTCTTTTTTGCAGGTTCACATAGTCCGTATTGAATATTGCATAGCAATTACAAATAATACGTGAAAATATATGATGTTGATGCAACACTTGTTTTGAACATAAAACACTTTCTAAATAGTATGTATAGTAAGATAAACTTTATTTAGGTGAGTAAACTTAGACCATTCACTTTGATTCTCTAAATTAAAACTTGACGTAACCGAGAACAGTGTCGTCATAAGAGTTGTTATGATACATATATCCTTTATTTTTAAAATCTTAGGCCCCGAAACGCGCCTCAAATTAATTATTAATATAATAGCAATAGCTATTTATATATAATATAATTTCATAATTATTTCCAAAGAACCGGAACGCCGTTCCGTCGCGTACCAACAGAAATCAAGCCTTTTATATACAGGATATTCGGGGAAGAAATGTCGAATCTTCGAAAAATAGCTGTTAAGACAATTTTAAGCTTATTTTGTCTAATAAACTACACGGATATTCCAAATGGCTAAGCCGCAATAAACATTCAAAAGTTGGTTTGGATATATGTTTTCTAGGCAACTATTTGCGTTGTAGAAGCATATAAACACTTCATTAATATCTAAATTGTTTATGATTAACAAAATAAATGAATACATTTGATCAGAAAGAAAAATTAACCTAGAAATAAAAAAGCACCCAATTTTCACAGTTCGACTGCTTTTTTATTTCTCGGTTAATTTTTTCTGAACTAATATATTAATTTATATTGTTAATAATAAACATGTTACATGTTTCTGGTCTGTTTACATGATTCTAGAATGCAAAGTTTTGCGTAGAAATCATATTTTCAAACCAAAATTTGCGTGTTTATTGCAGCTCAGCCATTCAAAATATCTATGTAGTTTATTAGACAAAGTATGATCAAAATTGTTTAAACAGCTTTTTTCAAACTTTCGACGTTTCCTTCCCCGATACTCTGTATATCCATGCTTCTTTAAAACCAAAAACAATAATTTGCGTACTGAAAACTAATTAATTAAACCCATGGCAGTAGAACTGTTAACATAAGTACTGTCACACATCTTTCGCAGGATAAGGAGTAAAATTTAAAGAAAAATTATAGTTCACATGAATTTTGACAAATTGCGTCTTACTTTCTATGATATTCAAATGGTAACATTGTATTACAATATTCAATTGGTTAACAATTTCGGCTAAAGAGTCTTGTTTGATAATTCTCCAATTTCGTATTGTAATAAGATATCTTATGATACTCATGTCGTAAATAACTATTTGACAACTATTATGTTTAGTGTATGTGTCTAGCAGGTTTTGTATTATTCTGAGAAACTGGATCATACGAATCACGTTTACTACGTTATTCACACAGGAGCACATGAATCTCAAAAAAGGTATTTAATAATATAATCCTTGCTGATGAATCAACGTTTTATTGATGATTTTAATTTTGAAAATTTTCATTAGTTTGGATGTTTAAATATAGGTATCACATGTAATTACATGTCTGTTAAACACGATAGCATTATATGAAGCAAGAAACATTGTTTTTCATTTGATCATTCAACTTCATCAATCACTCAAAATTACTTTAATTTTCTCTGCTTATCAGTTTTTTAATCTCAGATCTTCGATGAAGACATGAATCAAATAACATCATAGATATTTGAGTGTTTTAAAAATAATAACGTGAATAAATGCTTATATTTATTGAATTGGTTTTATAATAACCTGTAAAAACATGGGTTTTCTGTTTGTTTTGGGGATGTTGAAAACATTCAAATAGTAAAGGCAATGTTAAGCTGGTGACCTTTAACATTGTTTATTTGATATTTTTCTTAGGGATAGTTTATAATGGTTAAACGTTTTCAAAGAGTGCACATTAGATACCTCGAATGGCCCGTTTCCGTTTAATAAACCGCTACGTTCTCCCTGTACAGATGGTCGTGCAAAATTCAAGGTTTTGATAGATTCGTAGAATGGCGGCCAACAAACCACCTTCGAACTCTGACGATACTGAAATGTAGTCTGTGTTGGGAAGGTCATATCACTTGACCACCAAGTTCGTTCTATGTATTTTCACTGGGAAATGCTAGTGCATTGATATTTACTAAACTGTAAACAAACGCTAAATCTCTTTGAATTGTTATAACATCTGTTTTGCTTTCTTTTAGTAATATCAACTCGTTTTACCAAATACGTGAGTTTGTTATATTTTTACACGCTACAATTATTTAATTTTACAAGTATTTATTTTCAAGCATTTAGGAATTCATGAAATTTCATTGAAACGTTCGCCAATCTAAAAACCTTTTAAATGTATATTAAATATATTAATGTTGTTTAAAAATATGTATTAACAATGCGTAGATTTAGCACATAAAGCTCTGATTTGAATATTATACAATGAAATCATCAAATTAACAGTTTTAGAAAGGAATGATAAATTGAATTGAAAATATTAACTTAAAGTTTATATACGTTTATTTAGAAATTTCTATACTTGTGTAAATATTGTGATGTGTGATTCTACTCATGTGATCTTTCAAAACACAAAATTGAATATTTCTGTATTTGAAAACCTTAACACTACATTCATCCAATCCAGTGCAGTTTATAGCAAACAGCTAAGCAATATGTTTCCCTATTTTTTAATGGTAATGGTTAAACAAGAGGAACAAATAGTTTCTGACTCTCGGTGTTAACAGGGGACTTAAAAAAATTAATAATACAGTTATTCGGTTGCTCAACATCCCTTTGATAGAAAAACAGAAACAATTGTTTGGGCGTAATGCACCTTGAAAAATATTTTTTTATAATCAATTTCTTTCCTATTTGATAAATATATCGACTTGCAAATTGTAGGACTTAAAAGAGAATATAAAAACCAAATAAAAGTTATGCTCATACTTGCCGTAAAAATACGAATTTAGCATAATTAAATTGGCCACAGAATTTGTTTACAAGCAAGTGCATTTTAAGCGTATGTGGCAGGCAAAAGCGCGGCATTGGAGAACTGTTTTTTCAGTATGCCCTTCCCACGCTATTCTGCTAGCGCGAATGAATTAAGCGCAAACAAATGGGGTCTACTAAGATGTTAATTTCTTATAAACAATTACATATATCTCGAGAACGAGATATAATAGCACCGAACGGATTCCGGAATTTTGCATCACATTTAAACGCCATTCAGATTAGACAATAAAAAATTTGCAACAATTGCAAATTTATAAACAATTTCCAAATTTTGCAAATCTAAAGGGGGAGAGTCTCCCGATGTCCCAGAACCAAAAACAGCGAATTAACAATTTTGCAACAATTTATAATTTTATAAACAAATTCGAAATATGCGTTAGAACGGCCGGGAAGGCTCCGCAAATTGTGCCTGAAATGAATATCTCAAAATAGCAGTTTGTCAGGAGTTACAAATCGATTACTAAAAGTTAGAATAATTGTTGCTAAAATGATAAATATTTACTGGTCTATAGACAATCATTCTGGACGGAAAACCCCGCTTAGAAATATTTTTTTCGTCGTGGCGTACGCGCAGGCAAACTACCTCCTTCGGCAGGGAAATATGACGATATTTCCGTCTCGTACGTAAACGAACTAGCCCCCTCCCCCTGAGACAGCGTTCTTTCTGCCCCTTGGGATGTTGCACCAATCACAGACAACTGTGGTTCTACCTGCTAGCGATTGGTCAACGCGTCCCTCCCCCTGCCCTCCCCCAGGCCGAGGGGTGTCCAAGTTTGTCGGCGCGGTGTGGAAGATAGAATTTTGAACGACATTTTTTCTGAGGGAGAGGGTACATAGTGAACCTAATAAAGAGATAATCAATAATATAAGAACAGAACACATGAATAATGAGGAAAGAAATATGATAATCAAACTATGCAGACAATACACAGATATTTTCCATCAAACTGAAGTAAAGCTCAGTCCGGCACGTATGGTGAAACACCATATATGAACTACTAATAATGACCCAATATTTACTACAAATTTCAGACACCCTCACCACATGAAAGACGAAATTCAAAGACAGGTGGAGAAACTATTGAAAGACGGGATAATACGCCCCTCAACATCCCCGTACTCTAGCCCGGTATGGATAGTACCGAAAAAGTCAGATGCTAGTGGACAAAAGAAATAGCGAATGGTAATAGATTATCTATATATTTAAAAAAATAAGGTATTTTGCCATGGCTTCGTTTAGAGCTTCTACTAAACCGATTGTAGTATTTTTTCCTTTAAATGAAAGAATGTGATCCCTAGATGTGTTATCAAATATTGTTTGTGTTGATTAACCAACATTTAGTGTGTAAATTAATTAATTAAATATTTCTTTAATAGTACGCTTATCAATAGTCAATTGTTTTCTTCCAAAGGGTGGCTGTTTCAAAATCGATATATATGAGTCGATAGATGCTTCATGGTGGCGCTGTTTGATGTTTTGTTTTGATTGTTGAGATTTGTTTAAAATTCATCAAGGTTTTGTTTCAGTGTAATTATTGCATTGTGGCGTTGACAGTTTGCATATATTTGCTTTTGTGGTGTATTTTGTAGAGAACATTCGGACAGTGTGTTTTGCTCGGTTGTACTGAAGTAGTGAAGTTGTTCACAGGTTATGTCGAATTCCGAATCGTTGCCCACGCGTCCCAAAAGACGCAAACGTACATTAACTGGACGCAGGGAAAGAGAAAGTCAGCGTAAGTGTCGTGATAGTGAGGTCATTTCGTTTTCTGCTGGGTCGTTGTCTATGAAAGGTCAGTTTTGTTCTGCTTTGCACTTCGCATGTGAGAGAAATTCTGCAAACGATTTACTCTGTGTTGCTTAAATGGGAAAATAAGTTTACCTTCAAGCGATATGCCAGAAGAAATAAAAATTGTTTATAGGACATGATGACACATCAAAAAACTTTAGAAATAATATCCGTCAGTATAATAGTGCTCTTTCTTTTGTGCAATTTGGCGCCGATATTGCATTGCCACCTGCCCATGGGCCATACGTGTTCAAAATTTTGGGAACTCACATCACAGAATATCTTCGTTATACCCTGAAGATCCAAACAATGCAACGTATTGTGAACATTAGTCTGGTCACAGTATTTTACATTTATCTCAGATCTCACCGTCAAATTTTGACGGGTTTTCACTAGTAGAAAATTAAATCAGGCAACCATTGAGGATTAATGTCCTTTACCAAGGATAGATGACATCCTTGATAATCTCGGGAAATGTCAATACTTTTCCACCTTAGATTTAGCGCAAGGGTTTCACCAAATTCAGATTCACGAAGACAGTATTGAAAAAACGGCATTTACAGTTGAAAACGGACATTACGAATATACCAGAATGCCGTTCGGTTTAAAAAATGCCCCTGCCAAATTCCAACGCATGATGAACCACGTTTTGTTGAAATATACAAATAAATTTTGTTTTGTGTATATGGACGATGTCGAAATCATTACAAGAGCACATGAACCATATCAGAACCATCTTTGATGAATTTAGGAAATACAATCTAACAGTGCAATTGGACAAAAGTGAATTTATCAGAACAGACGTACCCTTTTTAGGCCACGTAATTACAAAAGACGGCATAAAGTCCAACCCAGATAAATTAAAATGTATCGCGAACTATCCTATACCAAAAACCCACAAAGAAATCAAACAATTCTTAGGGCTAGTAGGATTTTATCGTAAATTTATAAAAGACTTCGCAAAAATCACTTCCCCAGTGACTAAATACTTAAAGAAAAGGTAAAGTGATAAATTTAAATGACTCTACGTACATAGAAGCATTTCTAAAGTGTAAAGAGCTAAATCAAAACTCACCTGTATTAGCATACCCAGATTTTGAAATGACATTTCAATTAACAACAGACGCAAGCAACACGGCTATAGGTTCTGTTTTGTCACAGAAAAACCACCCAATTGCCTTCTATTCAAGAAGTTTAAACACACCAGGAAAAAAAATTTCAACAATTGAAAAAGAACCTTTATCGATAGTTGAAGCTTGCAAACATTTTAAACCATATATTTACGGGAGAAAATTCATTGTTGAAACCACCATAAATCACTCGATAAAAGATCCAAATTCTAGACTAACCAAATGGAGATTAAAACTCGAGGAATACGATTACGAAATTAAATACAAAAAGAGCAAAGAGAATTTAGTTGCTGACGCGCTATCAAGAATCGCAGTCAAGGAGTCAGAAATACACGAGCTAAATAACACGGACGAAAGAGAAACGGCAATAATAGATGAACTTGCGGACATCTTAGAATAAATAGAAAACCCTACTGCTGAAAAAATAATAGACGAACCATCGATAATAGCAGAACCGTCTGTAATGGACATAAATGACCTTGATGACCTCTTAGGACCACTAGAAGACCCAACTAGTGAAAACGATTTAATAGGCATAGGCAATGACGAGACAATTCAAACACAACACACTTCAAATGAAAACCCAATCTGTGAGATGACATATTCGGAAAGAAATTTTCATTCTTATCAGAATAAATTCACTTTTACAATTGGAGAAAAGCACATGTCTAAGAGAAATGAGGAAAGTAACTGTATCAATGTTATATTGGACAGAAGAAACATCGAAAATAACTTGAAAGACTTCCTCCTTCAGAATACCAGACCAAAAATAACCTTAGCGGTCTATTTCTACGACCCAGAAATTGAAAGGAGTTTTATAAACTTAACCCAAAAACTTTTCAATAGTGAAATAAAATTTATCAAATGTAACAAAATAACCGCGTTCTTAACAAAAGAAAATTTCTTGGAAAAATTAATAAACTACCATTCTTAGAATCACAACGAAATAATTGAAACAATAGCACATTTCAATCAAAGAATATATACTCCTAAAATGAAACAATTAATAATCAACTGTATCAAGTGAAATATGCAAAAAGGGTAAGTATGACAGGCACCCATACAAACCCAAAATTCAAGGACCTCTAATAGCAACACGACCCATGGAGCATGTTTTTATTGACATTCTTACTTTAGAAGACAGAAAATTCCTGACGTTAATCGACCTTTTCTCAAAATACGCCCAGTTCTATCATATCACCGATAGTAATTCCACAACCCTAACTAAGAAACTGAAACATAATTTTTTACATCATAATATACCTACGAAAATAACGGCTGATAATGAATTTAACAGGGATTTAATTAAAGAATTTATCAAACTCCATAAAGTAGAAATCCATTTTACCACCCCAAAGAACCCTTCATCCAACTCACCAATAGAAAGGTTGCATAGCACTATCATCGAGAAACTACGCGTACTGAGAATACAAGATAAAACAACCCCAATTGAAGAACTAGTTATAACAGCTACACTTGTCTACAATCAATCTGTACACTCATTGACAAACAATACACCCTTCACTCTCCTATACGGGCCTCGTGATGACGATTCCCTAATCCCAGATTTAGAGGAACATTACAGAAATGACTTCATAAACATTTATAAAAGTCATTTACTCCCATTTTACCAAGAAATTACCCAGAGACAAAGTCAAAAGGAGGCGAGCAATTTAGACCGCAGAAACAAAGATAGAAATAATTATACTTTTCAGAAAGATCAGATAGTCTTCATAAAAGACTATAAAAATGAAAGAAGCAAAACATCCCCACGATACGAAAAAGCAACCATAATAGATCAATTAAATGACAAAGTAGTCAAAGTACTTGTAACAAGAACTAAGCAAATTAAAAATATTGCAATCAATAGAATCAAAAGAAATAATATTTTTTCAGGAAAATGATCCAGATAGTAACAATTTTCCTGACAACCCTGTTAACCCTGGGAGCCCAAGGCCTGGACATTCAAGAGATACCATCGGAGACACCGTACATTGAATTAGAGTTAAAGCCTGTCCAGCTACTCTCGCATTACCATAAAATATAACTTTTATATTCTTTTATATATATTCATACCTATCTTATATATGTATATTTTTCTTAGCCTGACGTTCGTGGCCCGGCCACAAACCCACAAGCACCCCCACACAACATCCGGCGTGTTCTAAGAAACATTTGTAAGAATGGAATGTTGATTGGAATGGAGTAGCAGATAGTACAAGAAGAAAAATAAGAAGTAGAAGGAGAAGAAGAAGAAGAAGAGTATGGGGTAAGAGAAGAATTAGAAGAAAAAAAAACGTTAAGTAAAAGAAGAGGAGAATACGACATTTTTGACATGGAAGCAGAAGTGGAGGAGACGGATCTAGTAGATGAAATAGAATTAACAATCTGCGACGAAGATGATGAAAACGATGGCAAAGATGGTGAAAAGGGAGTATAACAGTTTACTGATTGTGAAGCAAACGAAGAAATTACATTTGTGAAGAAAAGAAGAGTAATCTGGCGAAGAAATGGTTCCGTTAACCCTTCTATTGAAGAATATTTTCGGGCAGAAAATATTCTACGAATGTTTTGTGACGTGACGCCAGCCCCAGGTGTGGGCAGGCCCCACATTCATGAACGCATGACTTTGGAAGCCCGCGCCTGTGGAAGACGCCGTTTCGTGGTTCTCGCACGCCCCTCCCCTCCCCCAGGCGGAGTTGTCGGCGGTGACTGACGGGGTGAGGGGTGAAAGAAAGCGGGGAAGCAGTGAGGGGAAAGGAGGGGAATGGAGTAGGAGGGAGGGCACCGGGAGAGTGCACCGAGGAGTGTCGGGGGATAGTCGCTGCCAGGGAGAGCGGCGGGTAGTAAGCGGTGGAAAGTGGAGGCAGAGAGAATAGGGATGTTAGAGCATTGGGCTTGCACGGTAGTTAGGTGTCTCGAAGAGTGTCGCGAGATAGTGAAAGGGGAACAGACGGAGAGGTGAAGAAGAGTTCTTGAAGTGTTACGGCCGGCGAGTTGGGGCAAACCGCCGAGTGGGGGGCATTATGGGGCGTCCGTTGGAGCGGCGCCCAGGCAGCGCTTGCTAGCGCACGGCCTTTCCGAGGACACGGTGGCGATCGACGGACTGTGGAAGGCGGCACGGCAGCGTTCCCGCAACGATAAGTACCCGATGGATATACCGTGTTATGGGTTACAGGTTGTTTGACATTGTTGTGTTGAGGGCGCGGAGAGAGGACTGGATGAGCCGCGACTGCGAAACTGTAGTAGTGAATTCTGTAAATAGGACTGAATTTTGTTAGTTTTTTTGTTGTTTTGACATTGTTGTGCTGAGGTAGCGGAGAGAGGCCAATGAGCCGCGACTACGGAACTGTAGTAATGAGTTTTGTAAATAGAATTAAGTTTGTTTGTTTTTGTGTTTGATGGGTTACAATTTGTGTGTTGTTAGACAGAGAGGCCTCTCGTCGTTCACGGATGGTGATCTTTTGTAGGTGCTATTGCCAATTAAAAGACGTTCTGTTTTCTGTTTTACAAAAATCTGTACTTTGGTTTTTCATTTCGAATGCGTGGGGGCAACCAGGAAAAGAACTCCGCCCCTCCCGGTCCCCGACTTCCGTCCCTGGAGGTCTCAAAAAGAAATTAGTGTACCTTGTCGACGGACGGCCCCGCGACGCGGACGGCGGACGCCATTTCGCCGCTCGCGCGCACCCCCCCCCTTACGTCACAACGGTTACAATACTTTGAAAATTATATTTTAAACTCGTATTCGACTCAAAAATTATACAACAGACTCTAAGCCGTTTTATAACAATAGTGAAGGTGGTAACCCGCACACCAGTTCACAAACAGGCGTGCACACGCCTACGGTTCCTTTACGTAGAACAGCACACACTTTCTCCTATTATTTTTAAATTTGCAATTTTTGATTATTCAGAGTGTTCGACGAATATGAGACACGCATCATCATTTTAAGCGTCCCTTCTTCTATCCGTGGGAAAAAAATTGAAGAAAAAATTGTGAGTGATTTGTGAGAAAGTGTTTTTTTATAAATTGCATTAATTTCAAGCACACATTATGCCAAAACTATTCGTTTCGTAAAAAAGTTGTACATGACCTTTTTTAAAGAGCTGATTTTTTACAACACACTTTGTGTGAAGCAAAAACCTATGTCTTCATTTCTGTTATTTTGAGATAAATATTTGTAATTTTTGAAAATACGGAGAGTTAGCCGGAAGTGGGTCGAGATCCATTTTTACCGTCTGTAGATACATACGAGGATAAAATGAAAAGAAAATTTTGGAGCGATTTTTGAAAAAAGTTTAAAAAAATTAAAATGATCTATATTTTGCGAACGATTACACGAAAATTGGAACTTCCCTTTTTTTCAAGATCTGACTCTAATTACAGATTTCTTTAGGAAAAAATTTCCATCTTCATTATTATGGTTTTAGGAGGACGCCCAAAAACAATTTTTCAAATTTCATAAAATCAGAGATTTTAACGAACATGGAGCCTGTACAATTTTCTTAGCGTCCTTTACGTTATCTGATGTTTTTGAAGCTTCACGTAAAATACTCTCAAAAATCTAAACTCCTGTTTGACACATTAATACGAATTTAATGTATGAATAATTTATATGTAATTTTGATGCATCTAAATATATTTTATTATTTTTTATTTAATAGGTAATTATTATAGACAAATTAGATAACTTGATGCAATGTGACTAGGCCGAAGGCCTTTAAGCCATTACGATACCTACATTCTAGTGCGTTCTAACCTTTCGAATTCTGGTATTCACCCCACATGGTCTCTCCATCGCATCGAAGTCACGGGAAAGAGACCATAAGGTATGGCTGAGGACAAAAACCCTGGAGAAAAAACCTGCCGTCAGGAGCCGAATATATGCTTATCTATCCGACATTTTTAAAATATTTATTTATTTCCTGGCGCGGGCGTCACGCATTCTCCTTGCAATGTTTGGCCTCTTCAGCACCTGATATCAAACAGCGCCATAGAAGATCGTCCGCTCCAACGCCTCTGCCGTTACATTTCCGATTCCCACTTCCCTTTGCCCCCTAATGTGCTGATTACTTTGACACTTTCATTTTTTTCCTAGGGCTTTTATCCAGCCGACAGCCGGTTGCCTTTACGTCCAGATGGGACGCATATTCGACCATACACTAGACAAACACTTGCGGGCTCCTCTGATCTGGGGTCAGCAGAACGCGAGACCCTCCGCGACAACACACACGAAGTCAAGGGACAAACAGCCATGCCCAAGGCGGGACTCGAACCCGCGACCCTTCGGACCGAAGCGCTGAGTCGGTACTCGCTCTTAGCCACCTCGGCCATCCGGGTCAGCGACACTTTCATTTTATTTAATTTTATTGACTTATTTATGTACTTATATTTAAGAATTGACTACAACTTGTGACCTATTTTCTGAACTGTTTACTAACTTAACATAACATAACTTGGCATCTAAGTGTATACGAAATGGTAGTAGATGCGTAATCGTGGGCTGGAGGTCGCGTGTCGCCGTCTTGAGAGCTGCGTTGACGTGGAATGCGCGGCCGCTGGCTCCGCCTCTGGTTGAGCATGGCGAGTCGCGCCACCGCTAATCAGCCGTTGGGCGGCCTAATTGGCCCGTTGCGGCGCGGTAACGCCAGTGTGCACGTGCAAACGCGGGAGCCTAGTTTGTGCGACGGCGGAAGGGCAGCGTCGGGTTTCTTTCCGCCCGACGCCTCCTAGCTGGCTCTCCGTCAGTCCATTCCCCTCCGGAATTATCGCCTTCGGGGCACTTCCTTCCTTCCCTTTTCATTGTTTCGTTCCAGATTTGCGTCTTTTATTTCCTTCTTTTCATTCATTTGTTCCATTTTCTCTTCCCCCCTTGCTTTCCTTCCGTATTCTCTTTCTTTTTCCTGTATATCTCTTCCTTTGTTAATTATTATCTACTCTCTTCTGTAAGAAGTAAAAATTAAATAATATTACCTTTGCTAATTCTATAGAAATACCAATAAAACGTTTGAAATACAATACCTCTCTTGTGACAGTCTGTCGCTTTCGGGATAAACGAGGCACAAAATAAATGCCAAACTAGTGAGGCTAAAACAGCTATTACTTTCTCTCCCATAATTTTACACAAAATTACGCAAATCGTATGCAAATTATCGAAAAATTGTACATGACCTTATTTCAAAATCTAACTTTAAGAAACATATTTCAAAACTGAAAAAATGTGTATAGTATTTTCTTTTCTTGTAAAATAAAAATTAACATGTTTGTTATAAATGTGTGTGTTTGTGAATGTTGACACTTGTTAAAAGACAACGTCATCAAATATGTTATATAATTAAACGTCTATGTTGACATATAATGTAAAATTGCAAAACATGTTTTGATCACTTATGACCATGAAGTTGCAGAGCGATTTAAAATAAAGGAATTAAAAAAAACATATTTTATTAAGGGAAAATTTTTATCTTCAATAT
This sequence comes from Teleogryllus occipitalis, assembly GCA_011170035.1. Classification (NCBI taxonomy): domain Eukaryota; kingdom Metazoa; phylum Arthropoda; class Insecta; order Orthoptera; family Gryllidae; genus Teleogryllus; species Teleogryllus occipitalis. The sequence goes on from BLKR01001479.1 coordinate 112,571, forward strand.
TTTAGTTTTAGGAAGACTCCGGAAAAGCATATTGTGTAGTTCGTATATTTTATATTATAGTATCTTAGAGTAAATGGTATATATAAAAAGCTTTTTATAAAATGAGATTTTTATCTTGAATAATTTTCACAACTCTTATACAGTACTTATTTCCTTAACACAAAACTAATAATTTAAATTAATTTATTTAATTTAGAACCACGGACTTATTAATATTTACCCAGTAGTTGAGGCTAACTCGCCTAAACGAATATAGCATACGATTAGGAAGGGAGTTGCTAGAGGTTTAATTGTGCCGGCTATTTTCTCAGGGGTCTTTCACATACCGCAAAAACGACATCGACACAAAGGTATCGCACCCGCACTCTCGTGCTTGCAATGCCAACAAGCTAAAATTCACTCACCGAAGAACGATTAAATTAAAGCGATCTTGGATTCGCTTAAAGTATAAAAAATAGGACAAATCATTTGAAAATAAAATTTTTTGAAAGAATTGGCCCCGAATTGTCAATTGTGACACGAACCCGAGTCTCCTGTTTTTCACCCAGTTGCTCTACCCCATAGGTGTCGATGACAATTCGCAAAATTTCACAGGCCTAATGTGTTGTCAGATTACAATATTTTATATTGAAACTTACGGGACCAAGTACATTCCCTCGTTCAAAGAGTTTTCATTGTATGAAAAGATTGTATCAATGTACGAAATAGAATTTAAATTAATATTGAGATAAGTATGTGTATTAGTGAAAAGATTAATGTAAGGGAGAAACTATAATGAGAGCATCGTAATCAATGATGTGATTTTTCACGTTGTTATATCGAAGCTCCCATTCTCAAAAATCAATTTTAGCCTTCGAGTGCAAAATCTACTTTCATTGACAGCATGTCTATCATCTGCCACTGTCTCGTGCCAGAAAATTCACTTTGAAGGGAGGCCGGGTTCTGGGCGAAAAAAGCAATACGTCACATTCCTTGTCAGTGGTCTCCCGATACATGGCTTCTTATTATCCATTTTCTTTTCTTTTCTTTTTCTATCCCTCTTCTTTTTCTTACGTTCTAAAAAAGGTATTTTAACACGCGTGTTTCTATTACATTTTTATTTTTCAAATAAAATGAAAAATTGAGAATATTTTAGTAATCATATGATGAAATCACAATCTGTTATTAAGAATTTCTACAAAAGTAACGTTTAGACTCAACACAATTTTAACTGGAACTAAGATCATTTAGAATCTGAGACTGTCAACAGTAATGGTTGATGAACTATGGTTTTATGGTATCCCGCGGAATTTACATGTAATTTCTAATATCTGTTCGCGCTTTTGCAACTTCACACTCACTTAACTAAAAATTGGATTTCGAAACAAAAAAATAATTTGCTCTAAACTACTTGTTCAATTCTATTAAATTCCTGTAGCTCATTTTATGTTAATATTCTATATGATATAGCTTCATTATACAACAGGCTTTCGACCAATGTATTTTAATTCATTTTATGGTAGTCATTCTATTTTATTCCATTTATTTTTTACAATTTCAAAAACACATTTTTTCTCACGTACGTAGTATATTGGGTCGGTAAAAACGGGTTGGTAATTTCGGTTTTAAATTTCTCGAAGCAATACTCCCTCATTTGAGATTCATCTTTTGATCCGCAGCTGACGTTCGGTCGGCAACTGTTAATCGCCATGCAAGAGGGTTCGTAAGGTCTCTCACCTGCAACTATTCCTACAACAAAGAACTCCCATTTGCCTGTGGAGCAGATGGGAAGCGGGATAATAGATAATGGGTATTGATTGAACGTGTAGACGCGGCGTTGCGCTCCCTCAGGCGTATCCACCAGGTGGCGCTCTCGGCCGCGCCCTCTAACGTGCTCTCCCCGGCGCTGGGCGCGCCGCCGCGTGCTCGTCCATAAAAATTAGAAGCTCTCGCACTGAGCGCTCGCCCCTGCATATTTTGGCGAACGCGCTCTGCTTTCTACAGCAATGCCGGTTTACCGTTAAGGCCCTTCTGGACATGGGAAGTTTTTCTTATTCCTTTTATTGAATAGAAAAAAAAGTTACGCGAACCTGTAACTATCGAGATTCTGTTGCAAGAAGTCGAGAGTTGTCGAGAAAAACACGTTTTAGGGGTTTCTAATAGTTAAGAGTATTTTTTAAAACTTTCTTTTCAAAGCGATGGAACATTCGTTCGGTGAAGTGGTTATGCTCATACTTCGATAAACCTAAAATACTACTTTCGAATCCTAGCATTAAATATTTTTAAAAACACCTATATACCAGATATAAACACTTTTGTTGGTTTAAATGGCATTATAATACTGTGGAACATATACAAATGATGTGAGAAAGTACGCGCTGCTGTAGCAACTCTAGTTAAAAATGTTCATGCGTCCATCAGTTCGCCTCAGTCAGTACGAGCACACGTCCCCAAAAAGAATCCCAATAAACTTAGCATTGAATACAATGAATATGATATAATGTAATCGTCATAAACAATACCAGAGAGATAAGCTCATTATGTGATAGCACCACATGTTTTCTAATATTTATGCAACGTTTTTATGACCTTAAATATAAAAATGTTGATTTGTTCAATTTCAATTCGTTTTTCAATATCTTAAAGTTATAAAAGTAATTTTAAAAAATATTTAAATTTTTACTTTCAATAACTTATTAATCATTCACTATATTTTAAAAACTAAAGTAGAAAAAATGTTATAAATTTCGTAGTTTACAATATTCTTAATTTTTAAATATTCGACGTTGCCTTATTTTTTAATTGTAGAACTTGTTATGAAATAACAAAACCTTCCATTAGAGAAGTATTTTAATAAAAAGTAATTATTTTTATTGAAATCCACGGCTATTATAAATCAAAGTATATACAGAGTAATATACGTAGTGTAGAGAAAGTTATGTAATGCTGCGGAGAAATAGGTTTCGAGATTTTATTTTATTATTTATTGATTATTTTGTGTTTCCGGGCGCACCAACTGCAATGGTTATCTCGTAAGTGTAGTAAATGTTTTATCACAGGAGATGGCGGTGTTCTTCCCCCGGCACCAACCTACACGTTGACTAGTGGTTCGATTCGTCGACTTTCCCCATTCAGATATCTCCCAGCAGAGGGGCACCGACCCATCCGGGACAAGCTCGAAACTCCCATCAGGTCTCCCGACATGTGCGAGAGTGTAGTGCATGTAAGTGTGTGCGTAAGTAAAGAGTAGGGATAGGACAACGATCAGGAAACAAAGAACGCGCGCAGACCGTGGCCTGTTTAATGCGCGCGGTCCAAGACCATACGAAACGGACCACGGGTCGCGTGCGATATTTCTCCTCCCTCTTCCTTCCTGTGTCCCCTTACTTACACACACATGCTCAACACTCTTACACGTGTTGGGAGACCAGACGGGAATTTCCAACTTTATTCTGGCCGCCTCTATTACGGGTTGTCATGTACAACCCCTAAATCTTCCTAGCGCACAATTTCCGCGCGCAATGCTCCATCCTCCTTCCTTTAGGAGAGGATAGATGTGATTTGCACTCGCTCCCGCATGCACTCGCTCTCATTTCTTTTGTTGTATTTTTTATTGTGGATATGGCAAACTACTAATTTTGAAAAAAAAATTGGCACGTCTTTTTGAAAATAAGTTTGTTAAATATACGGTTTGTCTGGCGATGTAAACTTGGCCTCATTGAAAAAAAACTCAGACAAGCGGGCCGGCGTTACCCTACAGGGCGTGTTGAATTACCGTTTTTGCCGGGATTCGACTACGATGCCTGTAGCTCAGCAAATGCAGTCAGCGTAATTGATTTGAGTAATTGATTCCTTTCCTAATATTCTTCACTTCACCTGTGATTCACCAACACTGAATTATAATCTTTATATTATAGTATTTCAATTATTTTTGGAGAGAATCTTTCGAAATATTTGCAAAATCACGCACTATTATCTCTTCCTCATACGAAATGAGAGCATAATAGTAGTTTATGCAATTAGTTTATAATGTTAAGCTTTATTGCATGAGTACATGTTTTGAAAACGAGCGACGTTAGGAGCGAGTTTTCAAATTTGTACGAATGCAATAAAGCAACATTATAAACGAGTTGCATACGCTATTTTTTTGTATAACAGCATTATAAATTTACAAGAGAATCAGACTTAATTTCGCGAAACAACTTTCTTCTGACGTCTCGGGTGCTTGACATCCAACGCCCTCTGGAAATCAAATTCAAGATGGCATTGTTGACATCCGTGCGAGAAAACGGTGGTCGGCTGTTCTGTCTTCTTCTACCTCCCCACGATTCTCTCGCTACTATTGGCTGAATGTGTGATGACGTCATGTCGCGTTTAATAATAGCGATGACGTCATGTAGCGTGCGATAAAATACTGGATTATGCACGATTCGGGGTATCGAAAAGGGTCGTTTATAATGATGGTATACAAAAAACATTATTATGTATTTACCACTCGAAAACGAAAGCGTATACAAATTTATTAGAAGTAAATACATTTTCAATATTTTCGCTGAGTTACGTGTGTCAGTGAACACAGCTGCTTCAGCAAGTTCTTGGCACGAGAGAAAGGGAACTTCTTCAAAGTTGGACGCGATACGCGATTCTTTCTCCAACTCTGCACTGCTTCCTCCACCTCCTCCTTTTCGACCGCTCCGCTCCCCCCACCCTGCCCACCCCGCTTCGCTTCGCTCCACCCCTCTCCCCTGTCCTGCCCCGCCCTGCCCCGCCCAGCCCCGCTCCGCCCCGCTCCGCCCCGCCCCTCCCCGCCCCGCCACGCCCTCGAGTCTCGGGGTTCGTCCAGTGGCGTATTAAAGGAACGATAACAAACACCGCCGGGGACGGAGGCTGTTACGCGCCGCTGTGGACACAGCGCCCGAGTAGTCGCAGATCGCCCGCTGCCTTTGGCGCGCCCTCCCGCGCTGCCCTTCGCTCTACTGCTGCCACCCCTACCCCACGTCCACCCCTACCCCACTTCCACCCCTCCATCGACCTTGCCCTTCATTCGCGGTTAACTCTGTTTCATCGACTGCTATCCGCCTCGCTCTCCCCGCCACGCCTTCACTTTCCCGGCGCTACCAATATTACTTCCATGGCTTTCTGTGCGCGTAGTAAAGAGGAAGTATTGTAACCATGCTGTGGAAATTGGAGATATTTCAACAAAACACTCTTAGTGTCGCCTGGTAAATAAAAAGTGGATAAATCTTGTTCCTGAATACGGTAAATGACTTCCCTTAATATTTTGTATAGTCAGAAACTATGTATTGGAGGTCTGTGATTCGGAATAAATCTATTCACAGCAAAAAGACTGTCTGTCTGCCGAGATCAACGCTAATTCGTAAAATGTTAGGCGATTTTCTCCAAAATTAATATTTCCCGTTCTAATTGAGCAAACAAGCGATCCTGGAGTTTCAGTCGGATATTTTGATTTTTGAGGGTACATTACATAAAGTCTTGACATTTTCGTAATTTTCTCAAAAATGACTCCTAGTGATTGACTAAAATTTTTCTTCGAAAAAAAAGGAGCTTAAAAGAATGATGGAGTCATCATTTTCGTTGAAATTTCTAAAATTTCGAAAAATTACAAAACTTCAATTTTTTTCAGTGTCATCTTACAGCAACAATATTGATGATATATTTTATACAGAATAAAAGCTTTTGTTTAAACACAAATCTTAAAATATGTTCATATAAACTTTTTCGGAAATGTGAGGAGCTTTTCTGAAATTTTATGTGAAATATTTAGATTTTTTAAATAGTTATTTACTCGCAAACGGTTTCAAATTTTTCATTAAAATTTTCCCTCGTGTATATCAAAGAACAATACAAAACTGGTACTGGTGAACTCTCAGTATTTTTGAAAATTGCAAAAAATTCACATTGCAAATGTACAATATTTAAGAGGGAAAATTTTGTCTTAAATAAATTCTGTTCTAAATATCTTCAAAAAAGGTCATATACAGATTTTTAAAAAAATCGTGAAGTTTTTGCATACGTTATGCATGGAATTAATGCAATTTTCTCAAAAACGACTCCAAATTTTGTCTTTAATTTTTTGCTGGATAAAGCAAAGGGCGCTTACAAATGACGCATGCCTCACTTCAGATGAATCCTCTGAATTTTAGACAATTGCATAAGTTAGATACAACGCGAGAAAGTATGTGTGGTTGTAGCTTCTCTGGGTTTTGCTTATATCCCATCTCTAACCTTTTTTTTTACTTTCCTCAGTTTTTCAAATCCCTCAACTTGAGAGACCCGTGTCCTGATCAACTTTTCCTAGCCAGGTTGCATTCTGCTCTTGTAAACTCGAACACTTTACCTATACTTCAACTATAGTAGCCACATTCGTTCATCTATCTTACGTCTAACAGAATTAAAGTGGGCTGGACTTATTGCACGATTTTGGTCGCAATTTCACTTCAGCATTTACTTTCTATTCCTATTTTCAATGTCTCTCTATCTCAAACTCTCCATTTTCTTCTTTCTTTTTTCCCTTTATTTCCCCCTCCGACATAATTACCGACCCTCTCCCATCTTATTCTAATTTGATTTAAACCTCCACTTCCCTTTTAATTTCACGACAACCTGTATTACTACATACACTACCGTTTCCTCCAGTATTTACTTTCAATATACGCCTCTATCTGTATCTTCTCCTATATCTCTACATCTGTCACTTCCAATACCATTTTTTACGTAGCAGATAAACCGAGTTCTGGCAGTACCCGCAAAGCGCTGTTGTGCATTATAGCGGCGTGCTTGCTTTTCGCTGAAGCAAATTCTCCGCGTGCACTCCCTTCCACTCGTGCCCTCTCTGTTCGACGCCGCCTGCTCCAACGCTTCTCACTCCTCTTCCCCTCTCCGTTCCCTGCTGCTTCCCAAATTCCCCAATTCTACTGACATTATGCCACAAACCGTCGCAGGGAGTACGGGCAGTCGTTCTTCAAAAATAGACCTTTTCTTTTGGATAGAAATAGAAAAGAAAATTAAAAAAGGTAATGAAATCACGCAGGACAAATTGGTTAAATATTTTAAGGGATTTGTTGGAAACGAAGTGTGTTAATTTAAGTGCTGAACAATGGAGAAAATAGTCGGTAAACCGTTCGTGTAACAGGTAATTTCTTAGAACTTTTTTCAAAAAATAATTGAAATAGAATTCAAATTAAATTAAATGAATGAATGAAGGAAGGAAGATCTTAATTTATGTGTTCTTACGAGGAACATATTTAAAAGAAAAAGAAATGCTATAAAAATAATGTTTGTGTACTTAAAAACTAAATCTTAAATGAGTAGTATACAAAATAGTGTTTATTACTAGAGTCGCTTTATCTCGTTTACGCATTGTTCGTGGTATGCAATCACCTATCTTGTAGGTTCTTTTGGGAATGTATTTCGTTTGTTTTCGTGATACGTGCCCTCTTCTTTCGTCTGACCTTCAGACATCGCCCTTCTTCTCATTGTCTACACGTGCTATACTCCTAGGCTACCCATTGTGGAACACTTAGGGGCTGCAGTGAATCTCCAGTACTGGGCTCCATAAATCACCCATTCTCTTCTGCCATTCTCTCTCTCTCATCTCCCAAACTCTCTCTCTCTCTCTCTGCACTCTTACAATATACAGCATCCACAATTCATTGTTTACAATCTATTGTTTTCACATATCTCTTCTCACCCCATGTATCTTACAACTTATTGCTTCAAATGTACCCTTACAAATTAATTGTACGCTTTTCCTATCTTTTGAATGGCGTGATCAGATTTTTAATTCTTTGTATAGTATAGAGAAACAAAAGTAATGTTATAAAAAGTCATCATTTTGACGAAAATGCACATTTTGAAGGTATCTGACTAAGTGTACTAACTGCTTGGTTTTTGTACTTAGTTTATATATAAAATATACTAGCTTCTAAATTGTACACAGGCTTTTTCTCAAAATGTACTTTATCGGTTCAATCTGGACAAACTCAGTCCGCACCGAATTTGAAACGTATATTATTGGTAATTCATTCTTCTTTTTTGTTGTTGCTCAAATAAAGGAAGGTATAAATATGGCGTACGTAGATCCAATTTTGATTAAAACTTTTGGACTTTCGAAAATTGTTCAATTTTCGAAAAATGTTCAATTTATTTTAGAAGCTCACTTCTCTTATTGATGACTTGTAAATCGAGTTCGCATTTTTTAGATGGGGTAACGGATGCTCCATTGTTAGCTTTTCGAAACACCTGTTAAGACCTGACATTTCAGTTGACTGTTTACAACACCTGCTATTCAAATAATTTTCAGATTGTCTTGTAACTGAATATATTTTAGAATATTTTTATGAGAATTGAATACAAATGAACTACGAGAAATATTATTTTAACAAAGAAAATAACATAATGAATAATGATAAAGAGCAGGTAAAACACAAATAGGACCCTTCATATTGTCCTATTACGCTATTCAGCTCGTTGCCCTATCACGCAATATTAAAGATTGATTATATAAATTCAGATGTCAATTAAATCCTTTTAACTGCGTAACTCCACATCCACAGTGAAAAAGTATTCATTTTGATGTAATGATATTTATGCATTTTACAGTTCCTCGAAGTCCTGCCTCTTAGTCTGATATTCTTTAAACGATCAGACTTTTTGTTTAGCCCCCACAAGCAACAGTGAAAATGCTGAGATTAATTCTTTCTTTTATTCTCAACAACAAATATGTTCGACCTTCTCGATTTTTATCGCTTTTAGTATAAATAAAACAAGTAACTATAGAAAAGCAACGGAAAAATTGCAGAAAATTCAGAAAAAAAACCAATCCAATTCGAGTGGATTGTTATCTCTTACAAGCTCGAAAATGTGTAACATCGTGGGCTGTGACAAGGTAATGTGAGATTCAATTGAAAGTTCGCAGTGTTGCCTGCAGCCTAGGCGGCTGTACGCACTTGACCGCAGCGACTTCTGAGCCTCTCGCAGAGCAAGGAAACGCTTCGGGCAACCAATCAGTCGCGGCGGTGGGGTGAGTTGAAACACGGACTGCGCGCGTGCCTTGCGGGGGCTGGTCGAAGGAGCGTGCTTTTTCCAAGGCCTGACCTGAGGGGTCGGTATTGCCGCAAGATATTTTTCGTAGATTTAGATGATTGAGAAAAATTAAATAGTTTTGAAATTATTTTATACCACTGCCACAATGGTACGAAATATAGAAAACCTGGTCATAAATAGATGTTTGAGTCAAATATCTTTCAAAACTTTTGGTAGAGAGATTTTTTGAGCCGCTAAATAAGAATATTTGCCTCGTGTTTTCATATTTATCAAAATCAAAGGTGCTTATTCCAAGATGGCGAACTGCATAGAAACAGTAACTAGATTAGTAAACAGAAACAGTAATTAAATATGAAATTCACAGCGCTCAATTAGAATTATTATTGTCCGGTGATTGTCGGAGATCTTCTGAATCAATAGAATCATTCGAGGAAGAATGAGCTCAGGACATCAATTGATATATCTGCAGTCCCTCCGACCGGGAGGTTCTGGGTTCGAAACCCGACGGTGGCAGGATTCTTGACAGAATGTAGATAGCTACGTCGATTTCAGCGATTGTCTGGAGGAGAATTTTAGAGGTCGGGTGCTCTGATCGGTAGTTTTCCCTGGTTTCTCTTATCAACAAAAGGCGAATGACGGAGCAGTACTCTAAGAAACGGGCCAAGGACCGCGCGCTATCTTTCCTACCTCTTACTTATCCTATCCTCTCCTCTTACACACACTTGCACTAACATGTACTACATTACCATACGCGCCGCGAGACCGGCTGGGATCTTAGAGATATTCCCAGCTGGGGCGGTGCCCCGCTAGTGGGGGATCATTGATGAGGGGAAACCTTGCTAGCCGACGGTTGGTCGGCGCCGGATCTCGCCATCCAGCGGGGGAATACCATCGCCGCTACCTCCCGAGAAAAAAAAACACGCACTACACTTACTTTACTTCGAAAATACTCTAGTAGTTGACGTGCCTGGAATCACTAACAATCAGTCAGGAAGAATGATCAGCCCAACACTCTGCTCTGAAAATAGGAAGGAATGATCGCGCAGGGTACTTCCAGGAGCTGTCCATTCCTTCGTCTTAAAGCTATTAAAGAAGCCAATGAATGGAACAGTCGGCCTGCGCCTTCAATTTCGGCTAGTGCCACAACTCATTCATGTGAAATACAAGTACATGTCTGGCTCATTCTCATCCAAAGTACACACGCCGTGAATTCCACATTGGAATACTCGGCGTGTGTAGTTGATGTCATCCATCGACTAAATATACAACGAGAATACATACATTATTAAATGGTCGTAGAGAAACACAATTATATCATCGTTTTTACTTCTTGACGTACGTTAGAACGCAGCAACTCTCAAAGATTTTTGGAAACAAATACACGTTTGCCGGAGTTAATACATCAAAAAATATTAACTGAAGATTTTGAAAGAAGAAAATCGATTTCAGCTTGAACAAACACATCATTTTTTGTACAGAGCAGGAAAATTGCGAGACGAAACGACATAACGAAACTGTAATTTTACGTAAGGTGACAACAGTGGAATATCACCTATTTCCACGAAAGCATTACAAGAGAATAGAATACACAAAGTTCGCACAAACTAATTTTGTGAGGTTATATATAACACAGTGAAGTTAACTAGCTAAAAGACTCCAGTTGAAAGGCTCTGAGCCAGTAAGAAAATTTAACACAAGATATTCATTAACAAGATTAAGCATTTGAATTTGTAAAACATACCAAGGAAATAGTTCAAATTTTAACTACACAGCTCTAGTCCATTTGTCATTGTTGACGAAGGATTATTTGCTAACTGACACTACGAAAAATAGCTAACAAAATAGAGAACCCTCAGGCTTCATTTCAATGTCTCCGCCATAGCTCCCAGTCACAAAAACCGACACTCTGCCGGGTATACTCCTAGCTGTCACGCCTTACTCCCTCTGCCCGACCATCGCGCGAGAGCAGCCAGACGTAGGGATGGCAAAAAACAGTCGATGTTTTTAAAAGATCGGTATTTTGTTGCAAAAACATCGACTTTTTAATTCTTAATTTTTAATTTTTTTCTAATAAAGGGGTATAAGCAAGTTGTAGAGTAGCAGCAACCCACAGCAATATCTTTGTTTTGCGTCATCCTCTTTATTGCGCTGCACATTTCGGCTGTGCAATCTGAAGAAGTTTGGGAGCTGCTCGTGTTATGAATGTGTGTTATCGACAGATGTGTCATTGCCTGAATTGACAGTGAAATACGAAATCGATGGCAAAACACGATGTTCTTTATTGTTAATTTTATTCTTTACATTCGATAATACTTTTTACATACTACTAACATGCTGTTAACCAAAAAATGAAATATATATGCCTTTTACGTACTGTAATTAAAAATGGATAGGAAAATAGCATGTTTATTAGTCTATAATTCATCGATGTTTTCTCGACAATGTTTTCATCAACGCCGAAAACCCTTTAGCGATGTATTGAAACATCGATTACCATCGATTAAATTTTACCAAAACATCATTTGTTATAGATACTTGAGAGTTTTGAGATACTAATTTTTGCCACTTTACTAATACCGGATATCAAGTTCAAGGTAGTAATAAAATGTTCAATTAATGTCAAGTTTCTAGTTCAACTGAAATATGAGAGAAGCTAACGAGTGAATGTCTTGGCTTCACATATTTTCAATAAAAAAAAACGGAGTCCGAGAAATTATCGTTACACTGTTTTCTAACAACGTGGCAGTAGGTAATACAAAGACAGGACGAAGTCTTTTTTTACACGATGCAAAAAAAAAATATTTAGAGAATAGTTTCAAGTGGCCTTGACGCCAACCATTTTAAACGATTCTGCGAAAATCGACAACGAATAGTCTCGCGAGAGCACAGCAGAGATAGGATTAGCATAGAAAAAAATTACGGGAGAGCTAATAGACACGCTGGTATCGTGACAAGTGACGTTGATGAGAAAGGACGTCGCGGGTACTCTGAATTTAAATTAAATAATTATGATGTCGGGCGGAAGACTCTCTGACAACGGCACGTTCGGAGTCGCGCTAGACCGGAGACAGTAATCAGGTCGAGAATATGCCAGAAACTTGAATTGTCGTACGAATCATTTCTTACTGTTCCAACGATTCGAGAGAAGTGAACCAGGACTTGTGCAAGGGGTCAATGTAGAAATGGTTCCAAGCGGGTTGCCAATGCAAGTTCTCTACGGCGTTCGCCAACGGACTGGGGCCAGGTCCTACGAGTGGGCAGCAGGCCAATTAGCAGCCTCTTTCGGGTCGGGTGACTCCGACCCTGGCACTCTCTAGGGACAGCGCGCGGAGGCGGAGCAGGCCAGCTTTAAGCGAGATATTTCCTAGTAGATAGAGTTCATATTGAAATAGAATATATTTATTTGCGATATAAGTGGGTATTGAGAGACATGTATAAACAAAATATAAACTCTTATAATGATTTTTATTTAATTATACGAACTATTTTTGTTTCATAGATGGAAAGTGAAAATATTTCAGTACCACATAATCACCTACCGTTGACTAGTTTTCTAACTAGTACCCACAGATCGCCTGGCTATGGAATGAAAAATTGAGGCATACGATTCTTTTGTTTTTTGTTGTTGTTTGTGTGACGTGACGCGTCTCTTCGCCTCTGGTCGAGCGTTGAGCGCGGACTAATCATCCATTGATATCTATTATCAAGCACCATCTGTATTCCAGAGGGCGCTGTATTTTATGTCTCGTTTTGTCTTGTCAGTTGTAAAAGAGGACCGCCCAGTAGCATCTCTGCGTACGCGCCTCTTACTCTACGCGCCCCTGCGTCACTACCCAACGACCAGAATTGGAAAGGAATTAGGAAAGAGGTTGGGTTTAGGACACTTCACAGGGGTTGAACTAGCCCATGTGAAGCAGCCAAACTAGTTTTGTTGGAACAAATTCACATGAGGTTCGACGGGTATTGAACCCGGACCTCATTGATGAAAAAGCTAGCGACTTCTCTATGAGCTACGAGCGAGCTATTGAGTATAGCGAGCGAATGAATATAAAAACGCGCTTTTACGCAATTAGCAAGAGGACAAAGTTACATTATAAACATATATCAATATTCTTTTTACAATGATCGCTAATAATGGCGAAATTTTCTCATCTGGGTAGGGCAAAAAGTCTTTGGTAAATTGGGCAACGCGGTAATGACTTTGATATTAACATACCTCCTCAGTGCTCACGCAGCTTATAAGTTTCGTTGTTTTGATCATTTTGATTACTGTTAATGGCTGGTCGACAAGTGGAAAATAGCACTATGTCTGAGGGAATTGGTGGAAGATTTGTTTCCATAACGAAATTTGAGAGAAGGCGAAAAAATTTCTCCCAATGTTACACAGAACAGTGGCATAGTAGAAAGTGTTGTTGGTGTTTTTTATAGTTTTCTTGGAACAAATTTCACATGAGGTTCTTTTACATTTGTTGCGTCAACTCACGATGTAACGCGTCTCCTAACCCCTTGTTGGGTGTTGAACGCTTTTGGAGTAATGCTCCGTTACTTTTTTACATATATTTTGAATATTTGGAGTAATGCTCCCTTACTGTATATTCATCATGTCTGTCACGTCTCGATCTTTCAAGGGGACCGCCAGGTATTATACGCGTACGTTTTCTTGAGCCCCGGGATACCTACCCCCACTCCTTTGCCAACATTAGTTGAATTAAAAATAAATTATACCAACGAGCGTTGTAGACAAAATCTGATAACCAGAAATGTTAGCTCCCTTAATAGAAACTATTTTGCATTGAAAAAAGAACTACAAATTTGATATAAAATTCCTTTTTTGGAAATAACCAAACTCCCCACTCTTCTTACAACAGGCGAAGCGAGGGCTCAAGAAATCGTGCGCGAGTAATAGCATCTCCGCGTACGCGCCTCCCACCACGCGCTCCTGCCTCACTACCCAGCGGCCAGAACTGGGAAGGAATAAGGATAGAGGTAGGGTTTAGGACACTTCACAGGGGTTGGACTAGCCCTTGGGAAGCGACCAAACTCGTTTTGTTGGAGCAAATTTCATATGTGATTCGACGGGAATCGAACCCGGACTTCCTTGGTGAAAGGCGTGCGTCTTCGCTCTGCGGCTCGACATGACCGAAGTTTTCAAAATATTTTTCAATCCTCGTTTCCCTCTAATTTTTATTTCTTTAGTTATGTAAGTCAATGGTAGGACAAATCTTGCATTATTCGATTCCTTAACAACAAGATCAGAAGTTTGATTCTCTCCAACTTTGTATAAAGTTTTATATTGTAAGTTAACATAAGTTAACAGTTATTATTTCCAGCAGTGGGTTTAAGGAATTCCTTCAGTACCAAAGTACTTGACTTCCAAGTAGAAATTGTTTTAGAAATTACTTCAGAAAAAATCTTTAATTAACTAAAAAGCACTTATTATGGTACAATAAATACTTATACAAATACAAATGTAAATAAACAAATTGCTTACAAAGTGGAAATTACATTTTTAATTTCTCATTTACAAATGCATGTTCCATTCAATTTACTTTTAAATTCAAACATTGCAGTTTAGTAAACAATTTAACTAATGATTATATTGAGATAAACCATTTTATGAATTTTTAATTATATTTATTTAAAAAAAAATATGGGAATGGAAGTCCCAAGACTTCTTATTTTCCTAGTACGGAAATCCAGCTCTGCGTTTACCTATGCCTTGAATGGTTGATAATAACACCAGCATAAAAATATTTTAACGTTTCTACATATTTGAGACCACTAAAAAGTACATTGAGGAGCTCACCAATGCTAAAGGTTGCTGTTTTGCGTCACGTGTAAGGTATCTTGCAACTGTGCTGAAGAAGGCAATGACATATACTGAGTATCTCGCCTAATAAAAGAGAATATGAATCATCTTCGAATAATTAATCATTCTAATAGTGAAATAAATAGGTAATTAATGTTCAGGAGCAAAAGTCATAAAGCTTATTTATAGCACAATACGAAATAATTATGCTGCACTGATGATGCAACAAATCTATAAACTCTCAAGATAAACCTTTTGCTCATAGAGAGTGACATCAAAGTCATTCATTTGGAAATTAATTGAATTGAGCTTCAGATTGTACAAATCATTATATCCATCACATTTCAGCTTTGCTGAATATCTGGTTAATAACGAAGGCAATGTTTTCCAGGAGTGAGGATCTTTTAATTGCGCCCAGAAGACTCAGAGGAATGTAAGAGCTCTTGCCGAAAACTTGTCACTCCATTTAAATGAAGCGCACTACGCGCGCGGTGTTGCCGAGCTGCGCGTTGCCGTCCCGGCCCTCTAGGAAGCGCGCGAACGTCTCCCTTTGGACTGATTAAGGCTTATTATTTTGCAAAATTCTCTCATTTGAAACGGTAAATGTCCTTCAAATTGCACATATTGATTCTTCGAAATGCTAGCTACCTAAGGAACAGTTTTTAAAAACAATTTTAACAGTAAGAGAGAGAATGGAAGAGAGAAAGAGACGGACGGAAAGAGAGAGAGAGAGACAGATAGACGGAAAGAGAGAGAGAAAGAGGTGATGTAAAGGAACTTATAAAAAAGAGACCGGGAAGTGCAAGAACAAGAATGTTATGAGAGAATTAGACAGTTTAAGGTCAATAATTTTTATATGGAAATTGTAGGTTACGGTAGATAGAGAAAATATTTAATTGTGATAGAACAAATAATAATGCACTATTTTTGCATTTTGATCAACTTTGAATAACAATATTGTAAAAGTGTCTAATGTAACTGTAGGTGAAAACGAAAATGGAAATGGTTACTTAAATTTTTTGAACTTGGCTTAAATGTTTAAAATGCATTACACCCAATACTGCAATGGATCTTTCTACATGCCTAACACGCGTAAAAGGAAACACACGTTGAGTGTCAATGTGTGTGTCAAGTGGGTGGGTCGCTTTGAATGCAGTTCGCCTTGCCCGAAATAATGCTGGCTCGAGAGATCTCAGGTAGGGTGGTCTTGGGACGGGGGATAATGCCAATTCAAGGTTATTAATTACACACCCACCTTTAATACAAACAAATTGTCAGAGAGACAACGCGTATTTGTTAACAGAAGAAGAAAAGAACATTTAATGACATACATGTGTTTACATAGTCTTTTTCAATTTTTCATGAACATTTTGTCGGCTAATTATGGCCGACTGCCATCGTTATTTAAAAGTTAATTCTTAATGAGCAGCGTCTTAGATAACTGAGTCGACACATTATCTTACCGTGGTCACGACCCTTCGACAATTGCAGTGGACGGGATGTGTTGAGGCTGCGAAATATTGGGAGAGAGTTTTGACGAGATTGTGCCAAGGAAATTCCTTATCGCCTTTCCGTGCACTCTAGTCTTGAGGCCAGACTGAAATATCGAAAGTCCAGAGTATTATCATTCCTCGGCGTATTAATAATTAAGTATTGAAGCAATTGTCAGTGTTACCTGTCTGGTCGAAAAGAAAAGCGTTTTTCTTGCTACTGTTAGTTATATACAGGAGGTCGCGTGCCAAACGCGTTGTTTTACGGAGACTGCAATGCTGTGAGTTAGGATCACTACCAACGTAAAAATCTAACTTTCAATGCAGCCAAGAGATTTCTCGTGGCTTTATAGCTCCTTTTACTGACGAGGCAATCCTTTGCGAAACGGCTTGGCTGCAGATTCTCAAACAATTGAATTTCGTAGCGTCTTATTTGGAATTGCGTATGATTCTCGAAATTTGTCGACAATGTGTTATTCTGGCTCCGCGATTTCCAATAGCTGGCGCGATCTCCCTGGCATCTTTGAAAGCAGTTGAAAAGTTCAAACAGTTCAGCCCTTCCAAAGAGTTTCAAACGAAGAATGAATTCCCTTTCTCTCTGGAAGTCAGCCCGTGGTTTTAGGGAAAAATAACGTATGTGGAAGGTACGACGTTTGAAATGTATGTTTTTCGCGGTTGATTAGCGCCAAAGAAGTGTTATAAATGATTGAATTCCAAGCACGGCGCCAAATTTGAATTAATTTGGCCGCCTATGTGCCAACAGGATGTTTGGCACAGACTGCGAACCATGTCGATGGTGCGTTGCAGGCAGCTTCTCGGTCTGATTCTCTGCAGCAATTAAAGATGTGCGCGGTCGTGGGCAAGAGTAGATGTTGCTCTCCAGTCCAAAACAGCTAGTGGAGGCGAGGCACGAACGATGAATCGGATAATGGCGTAGCTCGATAACGTGTTTTACGCTTTCACGAATCTCGTGTGCTTATTAGACGCTTCCGGTCGTTACATGACACCGGGGCATATATGCGACAAGCGTCACTAAATGTGAAACGTGCTTGCAATACTTCGCTGAGAGGATTTTCATAAATGTCTCCTCTCTCTATTTCCCCCCAGAATCTTTCTCTCTTAAGTCTCAATATATATCTGTGAAGTCTGGATCTATTCTCTTTTAAACCTGAATTTTGTTTATCTTTTCGCCGTCTGCCTCTTTTTGGGTGTGTCGCAATTTACAATCATTATTTCCCATCCTATTTCGCATCTTTGCGGCCGACACATCTGATCGCGAGGCATGTTCACATCCGCTATTTTACCTTTATTCGAAAACATTCTACAAAACTCGTGGGACCACTGGATCTCTCCTCCTGATCTGGATCCAAGAGAATTTCATTGATTTTGTGTATTTCTGTGCAGTAGAGCAGGGGATGACTCGAGTTGGACAAATGCGCGAGACAAATTGCCTTGAAATATTGAGCTCAGGGTTGATTGATTGAGTTTTTCGTGTTTCCGAGCGCGTCAACAGTTTTGGTCATTAGTCCCGTTAGTATAGTGCATGTTTTTCCACGGGAGATGGTGATCTTCCCCCACTGGATGGCGAGATCCGGCGCCGACCTATCGTCGGCTAGTGGGGCTGCCCCCTAACCAGGACTCTCCCACCAGCGGGGCACCTCTCCAGCCGGGAGAAGCTCTAAGTTCCCGACCGGTCTCTCGGAAAATGTTAGTGGAAGTATGTGCATGTTAGTGTAAGTGTGTGTGTGTGTGTGTGTGTGTGTAAGGGGAGAGGATAGGACAAGGAAGAGGAAGAGCGCGCGGTCCGTTTGTTATGGTACTGCTCCGGCATTCGCCTGGTGTTGATCGGAGAAACCACGGGAAACTACCGATCAGAGCAGCCACTAGTCACTAGAGCGGCCACTAGAATTCTCCTCCAGACAGCGACTGAAATCGACCTAGCTGAAAAGCTAGTGTCGAAATTCCTGCCGCCGTCAGGACTCGAACCTATGACCTCCCGGTCAGAGGCGCTGCAGTGACATCAGTTGATGCACTGAGCTACCGCTACCGGTTTGAGGTCAGGGGATACGGCTACTATGCAGGTAATCAGTTGGTAGTCATTTGAAAACCGTAATCACTATTCAACGTGACGTACACGTGTTTGTATCTAAACAAAAAATGTAATAAAATGCTTTTAGGTATTTATATTAAGTGCTTGAAACGGTCATTTTTGCACGTTCGAGTTACATTTTTGCTGGGACAAATATTTTTGCAGTTTTTGTGGTTGAAAGCATGTGAGATCATGAAAATTACAATGTAAAATGCATTTCGCTCGCAAAATGTTAACATTTTTCTATAATCGTATAAAAATGCTCCTATTACAAATAATTAATAAATTCATCTTTACTATTCAAGACATTTATACTATCTTCACTATTCAAGATATTAGATGCAAAGCACCATCTTTAATGCCCAACTTAGTGCGGAAAAGCTCTTTTGTTTGTGACGTGACATCACCGAACCAAAAAGGCTTTCACGCACGGCGATATCACATTATAAGAGTTTCTTGAGAAAATACCAACTTCAAGCATGTGGTTTGGTACGTTAACTCCGTCAGGTTTATAAAATAGTAGAGAATAAAACATCAGTGTATGTCCTCGGTTTACCTGAGCATTATTCACTCGGACGAAATATGTCCTTTGTGTTTTCTGATCGCGCAAGGAACGCAACTTTCTCCCTTCGTGAACAAAAGTATTGATACGTAACTATTGACAGTTTTGATAATTAATGATTTATAACCAATAATAGTTGTTTTGGACGTGAAACAAAGAATAGTTATGGGTGATTCAGCTTAAGAGATTTTTCAGGGAATGAATTCGTTCGTTACAGAACACAAAATATTGTTATCCATAAAATATTTTAGAGTAAAAAGAAGAGCAGAAAAAACACAACACAGCCCGTTTGTTAGGGTACTGCTTCGGAATTTGTCGGCTATTTATCGAATAAACTACGCAAAACTACCGATTAGATCAGCCGGTCACTAGAATTCTCTTTCAGACAATGGCTCAATTCAACATAGCTACCCAAGAAGTGTGGAAAATCCTGTCATCTTGGAGATTCGAACCCTAGGTCCTCCCAGTCAGAGGTACTGTAGTGAAATTAGTTGATGTTCTAAGCTACCTCAATTGATCCCTTGTCATTCATAAGCAGACATTTTTTATTACATTATCTGTTAGTTTCCAGTTCGACAACTTTTACATCGTCTGCACTGACTTGTCTTTGAACTGCAGGTACTTTTTTATTACCTTCGGCAGAGGCATCAATATTTAACTGTACAAATTCTCTATTATTATTCAAATCAACATCATTGCTTGTGCGGTGCAGTGCAACATTCTAAAAATGAGAATCTGCCTTCAGTGGGCGAACTGCTACTCGATAAGGGTGATATGGCGTTTGCCTGCTCATTCACCTGTTGAGAGCTGATGTTGCGACCCTTTGCCTGTGTAATGCAGGTGACTATCATTCCATCGAGAGCGATCGCTTGTTGCGGTTCATTGGTTCAGTTACGGGACCACATAATCGCCCCGTAATCGCTGAACTTTGTGGGCGGCCTGCATTCCCAAAATCAATTCGGTCGTGCATCGGTGAGGTCCATCGTCAATGTATCCATTCCCCAGAGAAGATACAATATGCCGTGTGACAAAATAAGTGAGTTACTACACCATCTACGACAATGGCGGCTCGTGACTATTAAGTTATGTGAAGAGATAATGTAAAAAATAAATTTACACATGTTAATATAAATAACCAAACTCACCTATTTCTTGTATTCTTCCCCGCAGGAGGGGATCACGATAGCGTTAGTAGTCGTGGTCTCTGGTGGAGTGTCGTAGACGACCACCCGGACCCTGAGTTTCGCGACGCCGCTCACATTGTTAGCCTGAAGGTGTAGGCAGTGAGAAGGCGATGCTAAGCTCGGGTCGCCCGGCTACCCCTAGTTGCTAGTCAGGTGCTAGTCGGGTTCGCCCGGCTACCCCTAGTTGGGTCTATAGAGCGTCGTCCTTTGGGCAGGATTGGGCGAAGGATACTCCTCGGAGTACTCCGGATCCCACTTTAAAGTCCGGCGGGAAACTAGATATCACCCGTCATGTTGCCCAGGTTCTGGCGTTACCCACGTCGATAGTTGGCGGTAAGCAATGGGGGGACGGGATGGAGGCTCCGAGGCGCCTGGACCTTAGTTCAGGTGGTCTCCAGTTGGGCTCTCGGATTCGTCGTGGCAGTGGCCCGGTACTCTGGGCATAGAGGAGGAAACTTGTTCCTGGCGCATGTGAGTGGCGCATTGTTTAGAATCCGGTACTAGCCTGGAAAGCTAGGAGCTCTGAGCTAGCAGGGCGGCCCCTACCCAGGCATTGTACGGGGAGGTTGCCGCGAGGGCAAACTGGGTTCCGGCTGGATCCGGACATCAGCCCGTCGGTGTCTTACGTGTCGGTGGGGGGTGAGGATAAGAGCCGCAAAGGCCAAGGTGCCCCCTCTGGGAACCTGTCCCCCTGATGAAGCAAAGACAATGTGGTGTTGTAGACCACATTGGGTTTCATACATTTTTTTATACCAAATCAATCCTTAGGCTCTTCCAGACTGCAAACTTGACTATATCTTAATAGAATGCCCTTTTGCGTATGTGTGTGTTTAGTCGTGCTGCCTGTACAGAGATTGTACTCCTCAGCATGTGTGTGATTTTATCATGGTGCAAAAACAATCATTCTTATCTCTCCATCCCCCAGATGAACTGGTGATAGGAGAGAATGGCGTATGGGAAGCGTGAATGGATGAGTGATGTTTTAGACATGAGAAGTCGGGTTAGTTTGTTAGGTCTAGGATTTAGAGAGGTTATTTTGTTAAAGGGAGGGAATTGTGGGAGGAGGTAGGTTTCTTAATTAAGGTGTAGGAGGTGATCACAGGTTATTTTAATGCAGGTGTAATTTTAGGACTGGGAACATGTCCGATGGGTTGTTTCGTTAAAGGGGTTTTAGATGGGTTATTTTGTTTGAGGGTACTGCGTCGCGATTGGTTGTTTTGTTAAGGTATTGGTAAGACTGTATATGGTGTATGGAGATTGGTGGGAAAAGGGTGGCATTTCTGGATTTTAGGGAACTCACGTCGTTTAGTAAAGAGGTATGTCATTTCAGAAGTTTTATAAAGTCGTGAATGTAAGTGCTGGTTGTCCAGGTGCCTGGTCGTATGGTCTACGTAGCTAGAATGCCCTTTTCTTGACTAACAACTTCTTTCTGTGGAATATATCTTCCTGCAATATATGAAGTTTGTTAGCAGCCGACAAAGACATGACCTGGGCAACTCCTTACGGGAGGTGCTCGATGCTGACGATTCCGTGCTCTCAAAACTATTTTTTATTTTTGAGCGAAAGCTGAATACATAATTTTATTTGAGAGATAAGGACAATAATTTTTTATACGCTACTTGGCCCCTTTACAACCAGTTCTACGTTTATTATAATATTGCGTGTTCGTTTTATCATCTTGTTGTTCTGTTGTATCTACTTAGACGGTATATTTTATGCAGCATTCAAGCCCTGTTTTGAGGTAATGTACATGCTTTTAATCAGCGGGTAAGTTTCATTCGTAACATTTATTTTATTAAATCTATTTAATTTTTTTTTAGTCTGACATGGGCGCCAATGACCTCAATAGATGAAGTGCCTTCTAAACTTCAATCACTCAATAGAATCTCACGCAAGCCAACAATTCTCATCATCAATGTTACAGGAACTTCATTGCTTGAATAAATTTAACATATTATCACATGTTGAACAGTCTTTCAACCAACTTTTGTTACATAAAATTTATTGTAATTACTTAGCTTTTTCGAAGATCGAGGATTAAGTTTTTAATTACAAAAATTGTTCGCACATTAAATAGACTTGATAAAAGATAAAAAAGCTTATTGAAGGTTGGGAAATGAGGCGCTCGATACAGTTCTTAACCATCCCTCATTCAGATACAGAGAACTTCAAGGAAGCAATGCGTTAATTCAATGAAGCAAGCTTGAGGCGGCAGAATCTCCAGAAGGGCTATCGAAGCTTTTATTCACTGAATGAAGGTGACCAACCAGCGAATTCTCCACAGATTCTAATAGGAATTATATTGATATATAATAAAAATAATTAAAAGCATATAAAAAATTGCACGGTGCGCTGCTAGCGGGCAATACATGAACAACATACTCGGTATAAATAACTTTAGCCTGATCTACTCTATTCACAAACGTAGTCACATTCGTATTCACAAGCGAAGTCTATTAATTCAAAATTCATTACGCAACTCTCACACAAGATACAGAGAGAAATTAAGCATAAAACCTAATTACTTTTAAACTTGAAAACTTATACAATACATATACATTTCCCTGTATACCTTCATACCTCCTGTACTTAGTGAAGGCACCTTAGGGCAATAAACATCAATTGAAAAACATGAACATACATTACTTTCTACAAACAAATTTACATTCAGAATGCACTTTTGCAATTGACTAGAGTGAACGAGACACATAACCGTCTAGAACAAAAACTTCACAAAAGACCACCAAGATCCGGAACGCAATGGACGATTCTACTTCATGGGCTCTGCTCCCTTGCGACTAGGACGCATACTTCATACCCGACGAGACTGCTCATGAATTTACTCGCAAGTCTACTGTCATTGACGCTTTACTACATCCTTCCTAGCAGATGAGCGCACTACCTTACGGGTTGAGAGTTGCCAGATGATTAAATAAATAATACAGTACCAACCTTCAAAAATCCTACTACTTCCACTAAAATTCCTGGTACCAATGATAATTGATTACAAAATTGTTCGTATTATAACCCTATTATGTTTTTACCACCCACGGGAAGTTCGTTAAATTTATATCGATATCAAGTCATTTGATATCAATAAACTAAATGAAACAAGGTGTAAAGGAAAAATCTTTCCATCATAAATAAAAGACTAAGACTATCCTTTTCTCCTCTAGAATGTGCTGGTAAAATACATATATATATATGTCGCGCTTAAAGGTTTTACAGCAGCGTTTTTACTACTATCACAGTTATTTGTAATAATTTTGTATTATTATTTCGTTATTGAGGAGCATATTATGCTTTTTAAGTTTGTTGCCATAAACAACTGTTAGAAATATTTGTAAAACGACTTATGTACTTAGGCTTAATGGCAGAAGTAACTGTAATTTGAACTAGGAATGTTTTTTCTCTGTTGTAGATTTCTGTGAGCAGCTCCCTCGCGCACCCTGAATCCAGAGAACAACTTTGAAAGAGATCAAGGCTTTGCAAGAATATTAATTATTATGGAGACATGCACTTGTCTAAGCACTCAACTGAATCATGGGATGCATTTTATGAACAAGTGAAAGATATTCCATCTTAAAACCCAAGATTTGATTTTGTACATTCGTGGAAAAAAGAGATCTCAAGAAATGAAATCTATCAGCGCAAAAGACAAATTTATTGCTACATTACCATCTCCAGGTTGAGTTATCGAAACGAAAAGATGTACTATTAGTACATCAAATGCTAATGATTACTCAACTTCTGGTTTGGTGTTAGTAATATCAATAAAATAAAAGATAAGGTGTTCAATACACTGCATTATTTTAAAAGAAGCGGGTTCAACGATTCCTTAGAATTGGAAGAACACGATTATACGTGCTATTTACATTAAGAAATGTGCAAGTGAAATATTTGTTATATCATAGGACACTGGTTGTTTGTGTAGAAAAGTTTGTGAATTTATGTGTAGTATATCAGTGCGACTCAGTGTGAAAATATTTTTGAATACACGTTGTTTTAATTAGTATAGATGCTGAAAAATAAATGTAATTTATTTTTGAATTTTAGAAACTAATTAACGTGAATATCAATTACAACGCCAATTTACTTTAAGGTACGCAGTGCACTTTCGTGAACATACATGAATTTCTTACTTTAAAAACTGTGAGTAGAAAACTAACGACCGTGTTGGTGAGGTTGGTTCTCATAGATAACTCTCGTCATATTCGTATTTGTTTTAAGTCAGTGTGAAATATCTGTGATTCGAATATCCAAACGGGGTTACATCTTCGTCTGTATCTGTGTTTGTTGTCGAATATAGCAGTGCGAATCATTCTGACCAGGTGAAAATTCAAATTAGTTACGAAACGGAAAATACCACTTCACAAAACTTCATCTGATCTTGTCTGTGTAATCTGTGTAAAAATAATTAATCGTGTATACAAAATATCTAGGTGTCTGAAAGTGCATCTCTCGAGCACAAAGCGAGGGAACGTGCCGAGAAACTAAACAAAAAACCGAATCCACCGTCTCGTTCACCACGGCGTACTTCACGGCATCCACCATGGCGACGGACGGCGTCGACGAAGATGGCTGGTTCAGCGCGGGCAATTCGTGGGCAGACCCCAGCGACACCTGGAATAACCAGACCCTGGACGAGTACCTGCTCACTTACATGGGCCCGCAGCACCTGCCGATGCGCGTCGTGCTGCCGGTGTCGGCCGTGTACGCCGCCATCTTCGTCTCTGGGGTAGTTGGGAACGTGGCGGTGTGCGCAGTGATCGTGCGCATGCCCGAGCTGCACACGGCTACCAACTACTACCTCTTCTCGTTGGCAGTCTCCGACCTGGCGTTGCTGTTGCTTGGTGAGTAAACGCAAAGGACTTTTTTGGTTTGAATTATTTGTATTTGAACTTCATGAACGGAAAACTTAGAAGACGCGGATACTTCTTCTATCGTTCGAGACGATGGAAACCTAGGTTAACCCATAGACGCTGAGATCTATGCATGGTTTTGAACATTCTCCATAGCTGTTATTTTTTGACATGGTTATCACTTTTTTGGTCGTCGTATTGTGACTTTTTTCGAGGTTATTTAAAAAACGTACGACGACCGAGATTATGGTAGACTTTTGAAGAAGATGGTGACTTCTAAATATTCAAGACTCTGTTCACTGTCTATAAGTTTCTGAGGAGTTGTGTATTAGATAATTTATGTGAAAGTGTAATTTTGGTATTTTACCGAGAGGGAACTGTTTTTGTCAAACTGTAGAAAGACATACTCTGATTCGTATTTACTGGGATGATTGTGTTCGTGAGCTCAGTTAATTTGGGCTCCGCAAAGGTATGGTCGGTTATCCTACCTTATTTCAAATGTTTTATTATATGTTGGTGACATGCTTCCTTTGTGTTTTTGTAAGTGATGTATTCTCTTGTTGTTGTTCTTCAGGTGCTGCTTGATAATATTGTCCCAACTGGGTCACAAAACGTTGCAGCTACGGTTATAGAATTAATTTATCTGTGCAATTTTGAGAATTTGAGTGTCTTTATTACCTACTGGAATCGAATCGCTTCTCTTTACGAAGATCTGAACGTATATATTGTAGTGGGCTATTGTAGGAAACTTCATTATACATATACTTAAATTTAATGCATTCAATATATGTTTAGTAGATAAAAGATTTTTGTACAGGGATACGTGTCAGAGGATTTCTAGATATGGATTTTTATACATTCGTTACCCTGTGCAAGTAAAGACTATTTTTAGAACTTTAAAAACTTCCTATATTCAATTTACTAAATAAAATCTCAAAAGACACTTTATCTTAGCATGCAGGGAAGCGATAACACACCCTCCAAACGTCGACTGTTTTCAATTGCAACTCGCACAACAAATCGCCGTATCGCAAAAATGATGACAGATAAGCGTTCCTTCAATTAATTTTTAGATATTATTCAAATTTAGTGTTTTTACGAATGCTAGTAAGCGAAAACTCACCTACGGCACTATTTTTCTCTTAAAGCAAAAATCACGAAATTTGGTTTAGTAGAATGTTCTATTTTTTTCGAAATGAAAACTCTTAGAATTTTAAATATAAATATTATTTATGAAAAGTTTTAATTTTTATGCAAATTACGTAACAATGAATGGAAGCTTCTCGGGAACTCTCGATGACGGTGAATGCAAGGAGGACGCCTCCCGGAAATTGAACCCTACCTCTCTTTAAATTCTCCTGATGCAAATTATTTCCATAAATCTAAATAGGTGTCGAAGGCACGTCGAAGTAATCCCGAACATTTTATTGACAAGATAAGGAACGAGAAAAGTCACTTAATGGTTAAATTTTAATAAAGGTAAAAAATCAGTTATTTTCAATTTTAATTATTTTTTAATTGATTCGAAGTAATAAAGATGCATATATGAACAATTGATAAATTAATCTAATATACATTTTAAACTGCGGAGGTTATTATTTCTTAGAAATTTCACAAATGAAAATATTCATTATGCGAATAAAGAGATAATAAGAAACTTATACTTCTAAAATTGCATTATCCATCACACCAATGGCGAAACAACAATATACATTTTTCGAATCTCAGATACTCATCTAGTAAGGTTATGGACATTTTAGTTTCACAGAACTTGTGATTCTGTTTCGCTATAGAGTTGTATTCGTTCATAATGTTTGGAGTGTGGCATTCCAAAAGTTTGTGACAAAATAGATTTCATGCAATTGAGCAATTGATGCAAAATATACAACACCATAATTTGTCGGATTTTATTTTGTCATATATTTCATGATAATTTGTCAGATATTTCATGCAATTAAGAGAAATAATTAAAAAAATAGATCGGCCAACGTTTTAAGTGTATCTTAACAAAAAGCTATTTAATACATCTTAAACAGGAATGTCCTTTATAATGAATAATGATATACGTAGCGCATACAGAAATTGTTTCCCTTTTTTGTGAAATTAGAGACAGTATAGTTACATGTAAAACTTCATTGGCAACAGATACATCGATGTTTGAGTTATTTTTGACGTAGTCATCACGCAAATTGAGACACCTGTCTAATCGTGGTATCAACTTTTGTATAGCTGTCATGTAGAAGTGTGTCGCCTGCGACTGGAATCAGCCTGACACAGTCGTCTTCAGCTCTTCGTCGTTGTGAAAACGCTGACGGGAGGACAGGAATGTCTTCAGGTGCAGGAAAAGATAAAAATTGCTGGATTGGAGATCATGACTGTAAATGGGATGATCAAACAGGTCGCAGCCGAACTTCTGCAGAACGGTTACCGTTTGCCGCTCCGTATGTGGACGAGCCTTGCCACAACACCTGCAGCAAGCACCTGCAACACCACAACGAGCTGACGATGAATTTCAATCGCCGCGATGTGTTGTGCATTAAAGAACCTGATCACGGGCCGAACCTCCCAGGTGACTGGAGAACGAATAACCGCCGGCATTTTGGGCTATACTGCCGCGCTACTGACACTCGGCGAACCCCGTCCGGACAGCACATGATTGATACATCAAAGATCTATTACACATGCGCAATTTCCACGGCTAAATGCGTGTACATTCAAAGCAAAAAAAAAAAGAGGGAAACTTACTTTCTCTATGCGCCTCATATAAACTAAAAAAACAACTGAAGCTAAAAATATATAGGACAGGTGGGATCACCTATTGTTGAAACTATGTATGTAGAATGTACTCGAAATTTTTAGTCTGGAAAATTTTCCAGGCAACTGATAAACAGATCTGATGGATAAAATTTGATGAGCTTTTAACCACCACATCAAAAAGTTAGTGCTTCATGAAGAAATAAAAAAATGTGCTCCCTTTTATTCCGTATTTGCTTGACGTCAACATCTGCTTCAACTCGTTTCGCACGCGTCGCGACTCCGCGAGTGGGCCGGAGGGCGTGGCTGCTCGGGGCAAGCAGGCGCGAAGGCGTCTCGGCGGCGCGGCGGCGGCATGCGCGTCGGTTCACAAGATTTTGCTTGCTCTGCATCACGCCGTGCGTCGCCGCCGTCGTCCCCGCCGCAGTCGGCTCCGCCGCCATCGTTTTCCCCACCACTGTCGTCTCCGCCGCCGTCGTCTCCGCCTCTGTCGTCTCCGCTGCCGTTGACCACGCCGCCGTCGTCCCCGCCGCCGTCTCCGCCGCCGTCGTCTCCGCCTGCGTCGTCTCCCCCTGCGTCGTCTCCACAGTCGTCGTCTCCACCGTCGTCGTCTCCACCGTCGTCGTCTCCACCGTCGTCGTCTCCACCGTCGTCGTCTCCACCGTCGTCGTCTCCACCGTCGCCGTCTCCACCGTCGTCGTCTCCGCCGCTGTTGCTTCCGCCACCGTCAACTCCGACACCGTTGTATCCGCCACCGTCGTCTTCCCCGCCGTCGTCTCCGCCACCGTCGTCTTCCCCGCCGCCGTCTCCCCCGCCGTCGTCTCCGCTGCCGTCGCCCCCGCCGGCCGTCGTCCCTGCTACTGTCGCCTCCGCTCCCGTCGTCGTCGCCGCCGTCGTCTATGTCTCCATGATCTCCACCACCGTCGTCTCCGTCTCCAGCGTCTCCGTCGCGGAGTTGTTTCCGCTACCGTCATCTCCCCCGCCGTCGTTTCCCACGCCATCGTCCCCGCCGCAGTCGGCTCCGCCGCCATCATCTTCCGCGCCACTGTAGTCTCCGCCGCCGTTGTTTCCACCATCGTCGTCTCCGCCATCTCCCCCGACGTCGTCTCCGCGTTCGTCGTCTCCCCCGTCGTCGTCCCTGCCGCCGTCGTCCCCGCCGCTGTCGCCTCCGCCCCCGTTTTCTCCACCGCCGTCGCCTCCACCACCATCATCTCCCCCGCCGTCGTTTCCCACGCCATCGTCCCCGCCGCAGTCGGCTCCGCCGCCATCATCTTCCGCGCCACTGTAGTCTCCGCCGCCGTTGTTTCCACCATCGTCGTCTCCGCCATCTCCCCCGACGTCGTCTCCGCGTTCGTCGTCTCCCCCGTCGTCGTCCCTGCCGCCGTCGTCCCCGCCGCTGTCGCCTCCGCTCCCGTTTTCTCCACCGCCGTCGCCTCCACCACCATCATCTCCCCCGCCGTCGTTTCCCACGCCATCGTCCCCGCCGCAGTCGGCTCCGCCGCCATCATCTTCCGCGCCACTGTAGTCTCCGCCGCCGTTGTTTCCACCATCGTCGTCTCCGCCATCTCCCCCGACGTCGTCTCCGCGTTCGTCGTCTCCCCCGTCGTCGTCCCTGCCGCCGTCGTCCCCGCCGCTGTCGCCTCCGCTCCCGTTTTCTCCACCGCCGTCGTCTCCGCCACTGTCGTCTCCGCTGCCGTTGTTTCCGCCACCGACGTCTCCGCCAGCGTCATCTCCCCCACCGTCGTCTCCGCGTCCGTCGTCTCCCCCGCCGTCGTCCCCGTCGCTGTCGCCGCCGCTCCGGTTTTCTCCGCCGCCGTCGTCTCCGCCGCCGTCGCCTCCACCACCGTCATCTCCCCCGCCGTCGTCTCCGTGTCCGTCGTCTCCGCCGCCGCCGTCGTTTCCGCCGCCTGCCGCCGCGTGGCGCCTCTACGCGAGGGGCCTGCTAGGGCGCGCTAACTTCCGCCGCCTGCGGATGCCGCCGTGAGGCCGTCCGGCGCGACGTGATGTGACTGCTCCGCCGCGCAGGTAGGCGAAGCGGGGAACGGAGGTCCTCACTTCACGGGACTACGGGGCAAGGGGCGTTCCTAAACTATGTTACACTGGCCCAAATGTTAAATGCGAGCGTAAAGAGAATGAATATGATTATCTTGACATGGTGAGAAGAAGAAATAGTTGAAATGTATTACATACATCGAATTCTAAGTTTTTTATTAAGTCTAAGAATATTTATAAAAATACATTGTGTAAGAGGAGCGTGAATAATATCTACGAAAATAGACATGCTTACATTATTGTTTATTTTTACGGGAGAAATGCCCAATTATATTTCATTAAATTTTTCTTCCATTTTTTGGAAATGGAATATAATATACAAAATTACAGAAATTTTTGTTGTGTTGAAATGAAAACAAATTGGATGACAGAAGCTCTTCAATTCGATTTCTTTAATATAAAAACTCGTGTCATATGCCATCAAAATAAACTTTTACCTCAGATACTTTTTTAAATATTTTTCTTTCGTTCTCTAATGACAATATGACAGTAAGTAGCGAGACGAAAATATTTCTTCAAAAATAAATGCCTGTGTTGAAGTTATTGCAGAAATAATGTAAATAAATATGTTTACCCCTCAGATTCAGCAACGAACCTCCTTGCCACTTCTATTTTCCTTCCACATTATATGAAAGCATATTCCGTGGTTATTTCAAAGAAATGTTATTTTGAAGATGTCCGTGATTTCATTACCCAATTTAATATCTAAAAAAGTAAATTTATAACGAGACTCACACTGTAACACTTGTAATGTAAGTAATATGGAGGTAATGAATTTGCGTTGTGTAACTGTCGCTAGTAATCCTCTGTACTTGAAGTACATCTCAATTCCACGGTGTCTGTATGTAATACTTCATTTCATAGAGTTTGGCTGAGAGTAGCGCACAATCTGAACAACGCGTATAACCCACGTGTTTTCAAGGCCTGGGTCCCCTACCTTCATCTCTTTTACATTACGTAGATGAATATGATAAAAACACAGCAACATTGGTTGGTGAACAACATTTAATAACACACATTTTTTCTCTTGTTTTCTAGAAAGTATTTGCATCGTGAAAACTGCCTTAGATCAATTGATGTCACTGCAGTGCCTCTGATCGGGAGTCCTTATAGTTAGAGTCCCAACGCTGGGAGGGTTTTTGACACAAAAGCTAACTCGAATCTGTCTGGAGGAGGGAACTCTAGCGGTCGGCTGCTCTGATCGGTAGTTTTCCGTGTGTTTTTGGAAAAACACTTGGCGAATGCCGAAGCACTTCCCTAACAAACAGGTCACGATTGTGCTTGATATTTCCAACCTCTTTCTCGTCATATCCGCATCCCTTACTTACACCCACACATACATGCAACTGCATTACCATACATGTCAGGAATCCAGTCGGGAGCTTAATGCTTTTCCCGATTGAGGCGTTGTCCCTTTGGGAGTTACCTGAATGGAAGAAAACCCAAGCCAACGTGAGGGTCGGCGGCGGTTCTGATCAGCAGTAAGGAACACCGCCACCATTCATGCTAAATAATTCACTGCACTTACGGGGCTAACGTCCGTTGCTATTGACGCGCTCGGAAGCACAAAATAATTAATAATTTAAAATATCTCCAAAATAGCTACAGATTTGCTTTGGAAATATTGCCGACGAAATAACCAAATCCCATACCCCCCTCGAATCTAAACAGTCGCAGAAAATGTGGTCCGATTACACCACAGTTGGAGAGCCGAAGGTCGAGTGCGCGAGTGGTTTCCTGTGGGCTGGGCGGCGCACGCGGCGCGGCGCCTCTGCGATTTCCTTTGGGCGGCCACGCGCCGCATGCGGCGGGCGATCGGGGCGACGGCGCCGCGTTGGGCCTCGCCCAGGGGCCCGCGGCCGCTGCCAGACGCTTGCCTCCTAACTTCTACGGCTTCGCAACTCGCGAGCGCAGCCTCAACTTGGCCCGCGGCAGCCGAGCGGATTTCTGAGGTGAACTTTATTGATGCTCTCAATTCACCTGACTGCTGCTGTGAGTCGTCTGTAAAGCACGTTGGTTTTTAAGAAAGAAGAAATATTTTCAGAACTGATGTGAAACTGTCAAGAATTATTCCGTTGACTTTTGGTAAAAAAAAAAAAAAATGCGGAACTGAATCACTAAAGATTACTTTCAATATTTTCTAGATGTTTTAAACTGCATTAATAGTTCTCACAGTTCGAACTGAATCTACGTTCCATCTGAGAGAATTCCACATGTGAAATATTGCTTTTGGAATAAAAATAGTTTCTTTCAGGACTTTTATGCAATATGAACAGGATTAATGTATATTTTGCTTGTGTGTTAGTTGATCAATAGAGAGTAAGTATTCATTAAACTCTATCATGTTTGCTGGTAAACGTTTATCGAATTTTTATGACTGTAATTCCGAAGAGGAACATTTTATTATTTTCCAGCAATTAATTAATCCTAATTCTTAAGCCATTCTATGCGAAAAATCTCTGCTGGGCTGTTAGAAAATTTCTTCAATGCATAACCGTAATTGGAATTACTTAAATTTTTTTCCACATTCTAAACTACCTTCAGGTAGCCGATATGGATTAATTATCCATAATAATAACACCGGATATGAGGAACTGTCAATTATCTCATGCTTTGTGGAATAAAGGTTCAAAATAAAATATGTTAATCAGAATATTTTGAACTTGGAACGACATTCTTTAAATTAACCTTAGAAATATTTGGAAACTGTACTTAATTTGCCATTTAGTTTTTATCATTGAACGAATTTAAATAAATATTGTAAGATAATTAAAAGATATTTATTTATTTATTTTACGTAAAAAACAGTTGAAACTGGGTATGACGTGCTATGGGGAGAAGTGAATTCAGTGCACATTTTCAAAATTCTGTGATCCCTACACTAATTCATATACTACATGAATTTTGAAAATTAAAAAAAAGCTCTCATGTAATTAAATATATTTTCAAGGATAAATAAGCAATAAATTTTGGTCTCTTATCCATGATGTCCTACGTCAAGGAATTATACTTTCTGCCGCAACAACATGGAAACGATAATTTGAATAACTATATTTCCCAATGAATTCTAGAAGACGTGCACAGATAATGAAGTTACATTTATGTCCAGAAGCAAAACAAGGGGCCATCACAGCATTTGCTCAATGGATTCTAGCCTATCTTGAAACGTACCTTGGCCTGCTTTAGCAGGAAAGTATAATTTTGTTTTTGAACCAGTAAAGATTTCATTTAGATGAATGTAAACTATGCGTCGAAAACTGTTACTGTGAGCTGGCAGTTAAACTTTCTGAGGAATAACAATATTTGCTCTGTAAACTCCACGTTTGAGAGTTCTAGCCCTTAATTTAAAAGTAAAATTCGCTGGCATCTACTCTTCCTGCATTTCATTTCCCTGACGTGCGTCGAAGGATATTGGGAATTTCAAGTGGAATGGACATTATTTCTCCTAGTTTTATATAAAACTAAATATATATATTGCGGTTGAAATTTGAAATATCTAAAAAAATCACGTAAATTCTATATATTTTTAGGCTTTTTAAATAACCTAGCATGTAAGGAATTTCTAGTAATTAACGAAACGAGTGTATAAAGAAGGG
The DNA here is from genome assembly GCA_011170035.1 of Teleogryllus occipitalis. Classification (NCBI taxonomy): domain Eukaryota; kingdom Metazoa; phylum Arthropoda; class Insecta; order Orthoptera; family Gryllidae; genus Teleogryllus; species Teleogryllus occipitalis. Next base: position 146,014 of record BLKR01001479.1, read on the forward strand.
GATAATTGCACAAGTGGTATGTTCAAGAAAACGAGCGACGACAGGAGCGAGTTTTCTTATATACCATTCATTTATACACATGTTACGGTCAATATTTTTTCGTTTACATTCAGAATAATTTAAATTTTGAGAAATTCAAGCACATCTTTAAAATTCGAGGCATGCGTTAGATGACGTCATATTGCTTCTGAAAAAGATATATTTTAGTAGGCGTTGCATTGTGTTTGTTTTCAAGAACTGTTTGCATATGGAAGGTACTGAAAATGTTGCGGATAAAATAATAGAAGAAGCTGACAAAGTCATGAAAACATTACTTTCCACGAAAAGTAAAGACAGGCGTGAGAGAAAATGCAACTTGTATAAATATTGGGGAAAAATGTAGTCATTCTGACAGTTTTGCTATAGCGTACATTTTAGAACAGGTAAACACAACTAACGTTTAAAATTTCTACATTCGTAATCTTAAGACCAAATGTTTTTCAAGTAAAACATTTAATTTATTGACGTTAAATATTTTATGTTGATCTATAAGTCAGATAGCTTAACGTTTACTCCCCCAATTTAGTTTTATTCATTCGTTATTAAGATGTAGATGTTGTATGTACGTAATATGTAATGTACATGTTTGTTTATGTTTCATGACCGACTGCAAATACCTTGGATACGTCTGTTATAGTTTCTTAATTGAACAATCTGACAGCTTTTCTCATTTCTGATTGACAGGTGTGCATTTTTAATTACACGGTGGAATTTTAATTGCACGCGTACTATTAACATAGAGATAATCAAAGATTTTTCATGGAGTTAATGAGAATATTTAGTTAACTAAACGAAAAAGTAATTAACGAAACGAGTAGATAAAGAAGGGTATAATAGCACGAGTGGTATGCTCACGAACGACGAAAAGAGCGAGCTTTCTTATTTACCACGAGTGCAATTATAACCCTTTAACCACGTGTTACAGTCAACATTTTTTCGTTTATATTAAGAATAAGTTAAATTGTGAGAAATTCAAACAGATCTTCATCATTCGGGGCATACATCTGATGACGTCGTATTGCCTTTGAAAAATATCTATTTTAGTGGGCCTTTCATTGTGTTCTTATGATCACCATAGTGGCTAAGAGGATACATAAATGTTTGTAAATGGAAGATACTGAACATATTTCGAATGAAATATTAGAAGAAGCTGACAAAGCAACGAAAACATTACTTGTAAATATTGGAGAATAAAAAAAAGAATCACTTTGACTTAATTGTGCTGGCTTTTTAGAACGGGTAAACGCAACTCATATTTATATTTTTATTTTCTATCACTTTCTTCGTGGGAATAAAAAGTTTTGTAATCGTGCACCGGAAAAGGCGAATATTCGGCAGAAAACTCTTATTGCAGAATCATGGTAACGAAAAAGTCGATAAATCCTATTGATATGTGTAGAAAATTATTTCATATCCCTCTCACCTCTTCCTCTCAACTTCTTCTAACTCACTTTTCGTGGGAAGTAATGTTTTCATTGCTTTGTCAGATTCTAATATTTTCGTGGTGTAGCCAGATTCCATGTTTTGTGGGTGCTTGATACGAAAAATCGAGTTCGTCTCTTCATCCGTCTCTGCCACCGTCCGTCTGTGGTGATCGTGCAGGCGATTTTCCCCAAAATTGATATTCCCCGATAGGTCTAAGCAAACTCAAGACTTTGGGATTTTCAAACAGGTATTTTGATATTTGAGAGTACTGTACATGAAGTCTTAAGAACATTTTCAAAATTTAATAGAAGGTGGAAAAGTCCAAACAAAAATCGAAGGTATTAAGGGAAAAGACCGGTGGCTTTCTACATGTCTATAAAAACTCAGTTAAAATATTTTTAGTTCAGTTTTCATTAAAAATAATAATTGTTGTTTGTTTTGGTTCAAAATAGGCCAAATTCAACGGTTATTACCCGTGTTATCCGCTTTTCGGCGATTGTTAATAAACACCTGGCAATATTATACCGTTTACATGCACAAAGAACTGCTCCTAAAATGCTACAACGTAAATTTCAAGGCCTGGACTTTTGAAGTTGCTCTCCAGTATGAATATATTTTTACTTTACAACAATGATTTACTAACTGCGGAATGTTTTAACACTGATGATGTTTGGACCAAATGATGTTTTCTAGTTCCTTCTAAATTCAGCATTGTATTTAATTTGCCGTTAACTATCAATTTTCAGACAACATTTTTTAGAACGATTATAATAAACTCACAATTTGTATACGTCACAAACGTCTGTAATTTTTTCGCTAACGATGTATTTGTACTCGTATGTAGAGCATGTACTCGTTGTAATCATTGCTGGGGAGAGTTTAATTCATCTGAAGGTGAATTGGTGCTATAAAATAACTGATCTAAAACGGAATTCAAATTAATTTCTTATCATTATTGAAAGTATTCTCCGAAAAACGAACTTTTGAAAAGAAAATGTTGTTCGCCTAATAGGAAATTTTTTGACACTGTTCCATGGCAAAGTACAAGCAATATTTTCACGCCGATTCCCACTATTATTTTTAAACGAACCTTTATCTTCGAATGACTTGTGAGATTTGTTCGTTTTCACAAAACAATATTTTAAAATACTCCTAAACGTTCCCTATTTTGTGTGTCTGTCAATGAATCACATAAGTCGCAGCAAAGCTCTAGGCGTGCATTTGAGTTCTCTCTAATTAGGGAGGAAGTGGAACGGTGTGGGAGACCTCCACTTGACAACAAGCCGCAGTCAGAGAGGTTGTCGGAGGGCGGGGGGCGCCTCGTGGCATGTAGCGGCGCCCGCGCTCGCCGCGCCACGACTCGGCGCAAGTTTCTAATTACCTGCTCCGAGGGCAGGCGCAGGGCTTGCGGAAGCGCGTGCTGCCTGGCGCCTCTGGGGGGGGGGGGAGGCTCTTCACGTCGCACACGCCGGCCTCCACTCGTCAGGGGACGCAGATGCTCATCGACATGTCCACTACTTCGGTCGAGGAGAAGTTTTGGCTATTCGAGCGGAGACTGGGTTATGCTCTGTGCGGTGTTCATTTGTCTGTCTCCGCAGTGACCAAATGCAGGGTTGTGAACTTAATCATTAAAGTGCATTGTTATAAAAGTCAATTGGTAATTATGTGGTGGATAGTGTCAAGGTTTATTTATAGTAAAAGCGAGGGCCGAAGGCCCGAGCCACGCCGTGACTTGAATCCGAATGAGCAAAGCGAGAAAACTTGCCTTTGATATTCTATCCACAGTTCCATCTTCAATATCCTATCCACAGTGTCAAGAATACCTAATTGCAGACATTACCTCTCACCGCGAATAACGTAGTGGCAGACGGCTTTCACTTAATGACGGGGAGTAGCGGCGTTTATGTAGAGTCGTCAGTACTAACAGATAAGCAACAGTGTCTGAAATAGCCGTAGAAATCAATGTGGGACTTATGACGAACGTATCCGTTAGGTCAGTACAGAGAAATTTGGTTTAAGGAGCTAAGACAAAAGAAGACCGACTCGTATCCTTTGCTAACAGATGGACATCGCTTGCAGCGCTTTTCCTAGGAATGTGACCATACTGACTTACATTTGTTGACGGATATTTTCGTCTTGTGCGTGAATATCAATTATTGAAGATATAAATGATAAAATGAAATAAGATGGCAGATGGCCGAATCAATTCAAATTTGGCGCTGTACTTGGAATACAATCAATTATAACCACTCTTCGGACAGAATTAACACCAAAGGGTGTACCTTTCAAACGTCCCGCTTTCGACTTAGTTAATTTTTACCTCAAAACCGCCGGCTAGCTTGCAGGAGGAAAATAAATTCATTTCGCGTGTTTCAAATGTTCGAACTACTTCTAAAGATGACCGTGAGAGGGCGCCACAGACCGACGTCACAGACTCCGATTACACCAGGCGAATGCCGGACCAGTACCCTAACAAACGGACCGCGTGCTATCTTTCCTCCCTTTTCCTTATCCTATCCTCATTCACACACACACACACACACACACACACACACACACACACACACACACACACTAACTTGTACTGCATGCCTGGAGACCTGAGACTTAGAACTTGTACCGGATGGGGCGGTGCCCTGATGGTGGGAGATACATTGTTGGGGAAAACCCCTCTAGTCGACGGTAGGTCGGCGTTGGATCTGCCATCCAGTGGGGGAAGGTCACTGCCTCCTCCTGATGAAAACATGTACTACACTAACGGGACTAATGACCTCAGTAGTTCACGCGTCCGGAATCACTAATCAATCAATCGATCAATCCAGCCTACTCCGCTCTACACCCCAAGACGAGGTAATTTACAAACATCTCCCACCCCGCCCGTCCAGCCTATACCGTTCTATCTGTGCCTCCCGATCATCACGCTAGGTTCGTCTCTATCGCACACCCTTTCTAGAATGCCATGGCCATCCTGAGAACACCGGACGTCTCTCCAATCCGAGTCTTTCCGCTTAATATGTATCCTCTAGCTCATCTCCCACCTTCCGCTTTTTGTGCCCCGCCCATTCCTTTAGCTCAGCCTGCTCTTTCGCGCCACCTCCGTCCGTTGCGCCACTCGTCTCCCTCCTTTCGTTTCATCCACTCCTCTTGCTCTTTTCCATTGCGTGCTGTTCTTCCGCTCCATCTGCTCCTTTCCTTCCTCTCTGCCCGCTCCGTCCGATCCTGCTCGGTCCCGCCTCACTTCACATGGCAACAATGAAGACTAGAGGGATGAAAATGGCATATAACTGTACATTTTTGGGTCACAGCGCATTTTTTTTAAATCTTAGTTCTTCTAAAATATTCGTGCCAAATTGGGGAGTAATAACTTTAGAGGTTCTAAGGGTTTTGAATCACATACAAGTATATGAACCCTCTTTTACGTCTTTTATTTACAGAAGTACAAATACAGTGCTGGGAGTTTCAACGAATATATCATTTCTTCTGAACTGTAGGGGATATCATGTTAAACATAAAATACGTTGGTCCCATGCATTGTGTCTATTATGTTTTTACATTTCATATTGATAGATTAAGTAGTTTTTGAGTTAAATTAATTCGTACAGACGAACAGACAGGTTCAGACAGACAACAATTGACTTGACGTAAGATTACTTTTATTAGTCGAATAAGCAAGTTGAAAATGTGTTTAAAAACTGAATATTCGAAAATAACAGACAAGTATTTCAGATTTCCTAATTTGAATTGATTAATATTATTCTTTCTTTCTTTCTTTCTTTCTTTCTTTTTTCTTTGTTCGTTAGGGTCATCTAGGGACCACGAGACAATTTCAACATTTCTTTTTCAGTTGCTCTTTCTTGTTTCTTCAGTACTCCATTCATCTTCTCACTGTTTCATTTTCCTCTCTTCAGACCAGTTTTCCTCTCCTTCTTTCCTTGGTACCCTTCCATTTTTTGCAATTCATCTTTAAAAATCTCTCTTTCCATTGTTTCTTCTTCTCCTCTCATGTCGTTCCTTTCTATATCTTTCGTAACTTCCTGAATCTAGATAATGGTAGATTTCTTATTCCAAAGATATGTGAAATTTTTTTGTTAGTGAGTTATCTTCCATTCTGAATATGTGTTCAAAAAACGCAATCTTCTCTTCGAAATTATGTCTGTTATTTTTTCTATGTTGCGATATATTTCATCATTACTTCTTAATTTTCAGAAGTTTTGAGCAAACCAAGTATAACGTCACCACATGGTGGCCAGACCTTCGAACGGCAAGGGGTGTCTGAGGATGACGGTCACATGGGAACGAACAAAGACGGCAAGTAACAAAGTCCAACTGAAGGGGGAGCTGTGACCCCCCATGAGGCAAGGCGAGCAGGGCAGGGGAGACTGACCCTCCGGTGGGAGGGCATGTGTTGACTGAGTAGCTTCCTCCACCCTTAGAGATGCTGGTGTGGGGATTACGTGACCACCAAGATAAGTTAGCGTAGATGCAGGAGAGGAGTTCGTTTTGAGTGTGCCTCGCGTGCGGACGTAACTGCTGCCCCGGGAGGCGGATGTGTATTGGTCGTGACACTGCGAGTATCTAGCTCTGGGTGTCTGGGCACCGGCGCGGTAAAGCGTCTGGGTGGACGATGCCTAGCCTGGAGACTGAGAGTAGTGTGCGTGAGAGTCACGGAGGTAGATTGCAAACGTAACCCCAGAGCGGTACTTAGTGAAATCTTGTAAATAAACAGATTTGTAAATATAGCTCATGGCTGTGTTGTCATTTTGCTACCTTAACGCCACAACACGTGTGCGTTTCCTTTCTAATATTTCTAATTTATATAATTTATAATTCAATACTAGACATTTACTTGCATATAGTCATTCAGGTTTGATTACTGTATTGTAGTGTCCTATTTTGAATTTGTAGACGTTCCTATTATACTCTTTCCATCTTGTGTATTGTTCCTTCTATAGCATATTTTTTAAACCATTTTCATGAATGATTTCTCCCAAATATTTCAACTTCTTCGCCCTCTTTACTGGACCAGTTTATGTTTCGAGGATTTCGGGAGCATTTTTATACTCTTCTGTCATAGAGGTTCTATAAATCTTCTTGCCGAAACAATAAATAACTAATCTAATTCAATTTAGAAAAGGGGGACTAAAACCCAACGTAAGAGTGAATCTGAAAAAGAGAGAATCTGAAAACAAGAACACATTGAGGACTACTGTGAAACAATATCCAACTAATTTATTAGAAAAATACTATTTATTGATATATATATATATTTATATATATATATATATATATATATATATATATATATATATATATATATATATATGAAACAAACTGATTTAAAACAAATTCAGCCCCAGTTGGAGCGCCATTTAAAACAAACTGTCTGATTTTATTTTTAAATCAAATATTTCATCTGCCCTTTTAATATTAAGTCAACGTAACCCGTTCCAAATTTATAAAAGAATATGGGCGCCAGGAAAAGATTACGTTAATTCAATGATTAAAACTACTCTTTAACTGCTATTTCCATTAAATTAATATCCGGCTAACTGGGTCCATGGGTCTTATAAGAAATAATCGCTATTGACTTCTAATAGCCGATTATTCGATCTGCCATCTGTACAGAATGGCCGAGGAATCTGAAAAGCAAATATACATTTCTAGCTACTCATTTGCTGGAATTGGCTAAATGAAAATCATCTTTTCTATTCACAAAAACTTGTAAGTTTATTCAATTTTCATTAGTAACAATACCAAACTTTCGGTCATGACCAGTCTCAAACCTTATATTGCAGTACCCGTCTTCGCGTGCTCTCGACCGATGTCGCCGCGTAGAACCATTTTCAATCTTCGCCGGTGTTGATGGCTCCAGGTCCAAATACCATCTTCTTTTCTTCCGTTCCGGCACAAGTGTACTCAAGTCACTGATCCTCACCACATCATAAGTTGATAAGACTTAATTAATTCTCCTTTTAAAAGGTCCCAGTTCTTTCTACGCAAATACTTAAAATATTAAAGTTCAGCAAACTATTATCTACATCAAATACTCCCAGTCCTGTTGCCAACAAATTCACCTAAGTTCACAATTCTAGCTGCTGCAGTCGAAATATTTCTAAGTTCCAATTTCCGCACATTACATCAATATTCTAAGTCCGATAATCATACGCTCCAAAGTAAATGTTCACAATTCCCAAACTCCCAACATCAATTGTCTACACACGATCCGCACAGCACCACGGCATAAGTCGGAATGAATCCATATTACCCTCTTTCAGCCCTTCAAAACTCGGTCCGTCTTGCTACAGTTTCTTGTCAGAAAAAATTCCATGCCTAACCAATCCCTCAATTACTTACAAATTCAACTAGCCGCGCCCCAGACTGTCATTGCTTTCTCGGCCAATCCCCAAACAGTTCAGTTTATCAACTAGCCGCGTCCCGTGGTTCAAAGCAATGCAGTTTGTTGACCTTGACAACTCGTCTACCGTTGCTATGCCACCATATTTACAAATGTCTATCCTTACAATTCACTCTTTTTACAATAAATGTGATGCAATACAAGGTCCCACATATTGGTATGTCACTATATATATATATATATATATATATATATATATATATATATATATATATACACACCATCCACTCCACGAAATCAATAAAAAATAAATTATTGTATTAGTTAAAGTGTAAGAAAAACTGCAAAAAACAAATGTTTGCATTAAAATAATAATGTATACATAGAACAATTTGTATGTAGAATGGTTGGTATTCATTTATAATTTACATTACTTTACATGAATTAATTGTTAAACATGATTGGTTTGTTTTCCTCCGCTGGTGATATTTTACACACTGATGAGAGACTTTGCCAAAGCTGATCGTGACGGTAAATAAGTCTAGATGCATGATGATTATTAACGATTTACCTTACCTCATTATAATTCGAATCTCACCTTGCGGAGAAATAGTTTAAAACTTGTGCATGGCCAATTATAAGTTTATTATTCTCAATTATGTGCTAAAATAATAATATCTCTACCCCCTAATTCGAAAATTGCCACATTAGCAATAGATATCTTTGAGAGAACTAGTATTACGTTAGTATATATTTCAATTTGCAATCTTTAAAAGAAGTTAAAATAGTTTAATAGAAGATCTCATTTTATCGTAATATTACGATGTATACATTGAGGAGCATCGTTCAGTAAATATTATCTTAGGGTTTGACAGCAATTTCAAGTAAGCTTTGTTTGGTGAGTTAATTATTTAATGCCTAAAACCTGTCAATAATTCTACTAGGGTGGAAGTGTGACCTGCTCTACTCGGTACATTTTGTAAAATTCTATGACCAAAGGTGAATTCGTAACATATGATTGATGAACAGTGTGTCATCCACGGAACTCCATGTCGTGAAGCAGATTCACCTAACGAACTAATTAGCTTTTGAATACCATTTGCAGCAGTGTACCTTTCAGGCCTGTTGCGCCAAACGACCGGTGATAATTGAAGCACCATAGTCTCGTCCAGAAAAAAAGACAAAGAAGAAAGAGAGCGGCGAGAAAAATGGAAGAGAGGAATGAAGAGTTCTATATGTTTGGTCACGGACTGCTAATGAGCGCCACACATTCGCCAGCGCGGCTCTGAATTTGATTCTGATTCAGTTCACGCGTTCTCAGATACTTATTTTTCTCCGCCTTTGTACCGCTCATTCAGGAACATGCGTATGGCGTAACAGGCCAATAACGAAATTGATATAAAGTTCTCTGATGCTGTGCTACTGGTTATTGAATTAAACTAAATGAAATTGTTCTCTCACAGGGGACGAATATACCTTCCAGTAAAAGGAAATTAGATTTAATATTCTTATTAAGACCTTTTAACGATGTTCTACTTGGTTTTATTTTGATGATGTCAAATAGAGTTGCTTGAATCATGTGTTATGAAAATGTTAAAAGAGTATCTGTGAGATAAGAATTTCATGAAAAAGTTATCATACAGTCAACTGTCTCAAAATGTAAAAATAAAAAAAATATATAAGAAGTAATTGAAGACTGCTTAAACAACTGTTTATGATGTTGATTAACAAGTTGTTTTTGACAACTGGAGACAAAAACGTGTGTTACACTACATTGAAGTCTTACAGCAACGTTTGATACATATTAAGGAAGTTCCACCAATATGTAGAAACGTAATTTTATTGCGCGTTTTTGATGCTACAACAAACGTTGAAAACATTTAAGGCTTCAGAAAACACATGAAAAGTTACCTAATATAATAGTGTAATCTTTCAAGCCGTTGAAACATTAAAGTGGAATAAACAGACTCGCGTTGTGCCCAAACATTACTCTCCTTTCAATCTGAGCAGACAGTAAAAAGCTGGAAATAATTGCTAATTGAAAATATAGAATTCTTAGTTTTTTATTTTATGGCTGTTCCAAAACATTTAAGTATTGTCCCATTATTTTTCAAACCAATGCCTTTACTTCATGCGAATTTCTGAAAATTTTCAAAACAATGATATTTCTTAAAACACTTTCACAAAAGTAAAATGAAATTGAACCTTTGTTCATTTTTAAAAAAAGAACCTTCTTAAGGGTGCCAAAATAAAAATGTGAAAATAATTATATACTTTTTTAAATGAGTCCTCAACAGTGTATTAATTAATTTTCATTTATTTTGTATAATTTAATTGTTTACAGATTTTTTAAGTCAAATTTTACCGTTGTGAAATTTTATAGGCCATTTATTATAAATATATGTTCGTAAAAAGATAAATAAATTAAATTGTACTAAGACCAAGTAGTGGAAATTAGTGTAAATGTTTCTGCACATAAGAAATTGATGAAAGTATTTGGTAACTTTTATATTTAATTGTGTGATAGACAATGCAAATTTACTTTGAAAATTAAATATTGTTTTCATGGAGTTTAAGTATTTAAAAAAATAAAACCTCATTGTCGTCGAATAAAATAAAGTATTATATTCTATTTTACCAAACATTTTCTTCTAATATATTTGAACGTTCAGATGTAAATAATGATACATCTGAGATTTTGGACAAAATAAAGATTTTTGGACTTAATGAACTAGAGGGAAAGGCTGATTATATTAAGTGATTTCAAGAACGGGTAACAAACGGCAGTGATAATATTCTTTGCTTGCAATGTATGGCTTACATGCTGCAATGCATGGCTTACGGCTCTCGTTACGTGCGATGTCACGGAATCACATTGCATTTCACAGCCAGGAAACATGTTACCATTATTTACGTCCTAACTTCTTATTTATGTTCTAGAAATACTCTGCGTACCTCTTAATTTTATTTGATTAATTTAAGTTGCTTAAATTGAAAAACCAGGATACTTTACTCAGATTCAGTTATTCTGTACTCATGAATTCCTAAAATTTGTCCATTATGTCACTTTAAAAATTGCCTTGATCTCCTTACCTACAAGTTTCCAAATAATTTGTTTGTTTTGAAAGTCCTGTTGCTTCGTAAAACTCCTTCTTAAATTCATCGTTAGGATATTTGTACTAACATACAAATCAAAACTATCTTTTCACTAGAAGCTGTACAGTATCAAATTGTAAACAAACTGTATCAAATGTCAGAGTCAAGTTACGAGATTTCATGAATTCCACACGTGCCTATTTGTATGGTCTTTTTTTTTTCTTTTTTTAATTTGTTGCGTCTACAACTTGACGCAACGCGTCTCCAAACCCCTTAAGGGGCGTTGAGCGCTTTGCACTGGGGAGTAATCCTCCATTAATGTGCGCTATTGGGGAGTAATCCTCTATTACTAATATGTCGTGTCACGTCACGTCGCAGTCAGTTGTCAAGAGGACCGCTAGGTAGCAACTCCGCGTAACGCGCCTCCTGCTACTCGCTCTCGCGTCACTACCCAGCGGCCAGAATTGGGAATAAGGATAGGGACAGGGTTTAGAACACTTCACAAGGGTTGGACTAGCCCTTGTGAAGCAGCCAAACTCGTTTTGTTGGAACAAATTTCACATGAGATTCAACGGGAATCGAACCCGGACCTCAGTGGTGAAAGGCTAGCGACTTCGCTATGTGCCACGAGCGGGCCTTTTTTATAAATTTTTTAAACCCTAGTTATAAGTGAATGCCTTCACACTAGAACACTCGGACGCGCCCCGCGAAGCCTAGCGCTTTCAATGTTGACTGCCTTGCGGCCAGCGGCGCCCTCAATGTTATCTCACAAATTCTTCTTCTTTTTTAATTTGTTGCGTCTACAACTTGACGCAACGATGTCAAGTTGTAAGTTGTAAGTTGCAAGTTGTCACGATGTCAAGTTGTGGTCAATGAGGTATTTTAGTGTATACCTAGGCATATTTTCGATGACACTTCCCATATAATCGCAACGTATTGTGTTTGACAGCGCTTTGCTATGGGGGCATGGGTATGGAATTTTACCACTTGTGCAAGTGAATTCACATTTCAACCAGCCAAATTTAAATACGCATCAACTGATGCATCTTTACATTTCCATTATCTTACTGGTTAGAACATTATAACGATACTACAAGTATATTGTTATGTTGTGCTGGTTTCCTTAATACAGTTTATAAATCTATTAACACCAATTACAATGAAAATTTCGTGTTTTCGGGCATTACTCTAAGATTTATTTTGAAATATCTTCTTTGATCGCCAGCCACGTCACTCGCGAATAGATAATTCATTAACTACTTTTATAAAATTCAATTTGGTTCACGTCCCTGGTAGCTTGCAAATCATTGTGCATCACAGTTGTTGATCTCTTCATTTTAAAGATAACTACTATGAAAATTGTCTTCAACGTCTATCAAACTCTTATTTAAAAGCTTTTCCAGATACTTTAGTGACAGATATCTTTAGTATCGTCTCGAAAATCGGCCTTGCAATATTCTTTTTCCTTTCAACTTCAAAATGTAAAAAAAAAATACGAGCATATTATTTCATTTTGCAGATTGATGAAACCTTAGAATAAGATTTTATCAGCCGGACATCTGCGCAGTATCAATGAGAATGTCAGCAAACTCTTTTGAGAATTGTATCACCTGAAAATGTTCTATTACGGGCTCCCTTTCGTTCGTTCAAACGTTATCGAGACCCCGCCGACTGCTCCTCCCGCGACAAGAGGGGAATCCAGGGGCTATAACTCACTGAGGATTGCCTTATCAAGCAGGTGTCTCTGCCAGAAGCGGAGGTGGCCTACTCCAAGGTCACAGGGGATGGCGGTGTTGCAACACAAGAGTTTCCCGGAGCATCGATAGCGCCGCGAACTAAAAATTGGGTGAGGTGCTCCCCAAAAGCTTCTTTCTTTTATTGGCCTCTTGCATTCAAGCTGCCGCCATCTCCGCATCCTTTATTACAAACAACGCGAATGTGAAGGCTCCACGTGTGGTGCCACCTTTCCGACATTTTTACTTTCTCACGTTTACTTCTTAAGAAGAGAAAGTATTGTAATCGTCCACCAGAACGCGGCGAAAACGAGGTGTAGTCAGAATCCGTTTTGTGAGTTCTTGATACCCAAAAATCGATTGAGCGGAAAACGTCTGTCCGTCTGTCCGTCCGTCTCTCTCTCTATTCTTCGGTCTGTCCATTCCTCCGTCCGTCCATCTATCCGTCTATCTGTTACAAACGAACTTTGCACGTTGAGCAAATTTCAAGGCATTTTGGACTTTGAAAGTAAATAAATCAGCACCGGGATGTTTTTTCTTCTCCGGGTTTTTCATTCGTAAGTTCTGTCTTTCTCTTCCTCAATTGATTGATTAATTAGTGATAACGGGTCCGCCAACTGCTAAGGTCATTAGTCCTGTAAGCGTCCCTTTTCGCGGGAGTTGGGGGTGATCTTCGCAAGCTGGATGCCGAGATTCGGTGCTGACCTAATCGTAGGTTTGCGGGATTTTCCCATCCAGGTATCTCCCACCAACGGGGCACCGCCGCATCCGGATCTTTAGCTTCTCGGTCAATGAGTCCCATCTCGACCAGGATTTTTGTGCTGGTTTCCTGATCCTTTGAGCTGATGCTGAGACGGCCATTTTGTCTCGCTTTGGGACGTAATTCTAGTTTCATTATCCGTACGTTTAATTGATTTCTCCTTTTGCAAGTTGTGGTAGTAGAGGCGTGTGAGTGAGTTACTATTTTCTGAAAATACTAACTTAATTCTGTAATTCGTTTACCAATTCAAACAATTTTCTATAACTCGGGAGTCCAAATTTCTATTTTAAAATATCAAAAACCTGCCTTTTAGGTTCTTTTACTCATCATTGAACTATTTAGGGTTAAAAACATTATCACCAAAATCGTCAGAAATACGCATATTTCAAACGTTGCGTAATATAATAATACAGTAATTCTGTCAGTATTAACACATCTCAGTTATCACTTGTAAAACCCATTACAAATCATAAAACACTAGGTGTGAAATCTAATTCTATTAAAGCTAATATATCAACAAAAGTTCGACATTAAAGCTGCGTTTCATACAGCGTAATAATGGTAATGTGTAACACGTGCGTACAATGAGAAGGAATTCTCAAAACATTGAACAGACGTCTCGCGGCGCGAAATTCCAATGTCGCATTTCAATTGTCAAAATTACAGGGATTTTAACAAAAATGAAACCAGAGTTATTTCTTTAAATGTGCTGTACGCTATTTGACAAGAAAATAATTATAAAAAATTGGAGCAATTATTGAGAAAATCAAAAACATGTTGAGGCTTAATGAAGCGTTCTCCCAAAATCAAAATTCAACATGCAGGCCCTCGAGTTCGTTAACATCGATTGAGAAATATCTGTTTTGGAGAAAATCGGCTGAACTGTTCAGGCCGTAGCGTTGAACACGGACGGGCGGTCGGACGGACGGCTGGACGGGCATTGGCCAGCCGGACGTGCGGACGGACTGGTGGACGAAGAGGCAGGCGCCCGGGCGGACGGACGAATGGGCGGATGAACGGGCGGACGAACGAGCAGAGGGACCGGCAGAGGGGGGTTAGAACGAGCAGAGGGACGGGGGTTTGGTGTTAGCTGTAGAGCTAGGGCAAAGTCAGCCGCTTTCTGGAGGCAAATTCCAGAGACAAGCCATTCTGATAAGTAGTTTTCCGTTGTTTCTCTAATCTATAACAGGTGAATGCCTGAGCAGCAGACAACAGGTCACAGACGGCTTGCGATCTTTCCATCCTCTTCCTTACTATTCTCTCCCCTTACACACGCACAGTTACAAGCACAACACAACTTATCCCGGCTAGGGCGGTGCCCCGCAAAAGGAGAAAAAATCGCATGCAAGCCGACGTGCAGGTCGGCGCTGGATCTCACCTTTCAACTAGAGAGGGACACTGCAACTTACTTGGATAAATCATTAACTGCACTATTGTTACTAATGACCATAGCAATTGATATGGCCCAAAATATCAATTATTTATCGTTAGCTTGAATTTTCCGGAAGACACACAAGTATAGCGTTTCTTCTTGCATGTGTCAAAGGATGGTAAACAATTGGTGCCAGTCTCATGTCCGGCGAACTCTGTATTTTCGAAAATTTCTCATTTTCTGGGAGGTCTCATTTTTGTTGAACTGTCTGAATATTAGAAAATTTAGAAATAATGTGTAAAAGTATGTGCTGTAGTAACACCACTTGTTTTGAAAAGGAAGTGCGTGCGTGAAAGGCGAGCTAGTAGTATTGGCCAACGGAATGGGGTGGTTCAGAACACGAGTAGAAGGATAGGAATGAATTGGTTGGCGGATTGGACCAGTGGCAGGTAATATTCGGAAATGCATACAGCGTTAGTAGCATCGCAGAGTCGTGAGCTGGAAGTTAAGATTGTTGTTAGGTCTGGATGAAACGTTTGGTGATTTATCGGTCGGACACAAACTCTTTCTTAAGTGGAGCAGCGGAAGGGAGAGCGATGTGGAAATGCATGAATCGCTGGATGCGAGTCATTGCTTCTTCCTAGCTGGCGTGGAGCCAGAGGTCGCGCTCCGGAGCAGCCACGATGCTTTACCGTAGCGATGCGACTGACGAGGCAACATTACTCTCTTCTGCGTAAGCGAATGAATTGTTTTTGGTGTCACATTTCGGTTTCAATTTATGTTCAAATTTTACAGATAAATAACATTTCACAACTCTAGTGAGTTTTATTTGCTCACTAGCAGAGTAACCGGCGTTGCTCGACATTTCCTCATTTGATTAATGTGAACGAAAAACAGGATAAATTTTAAGTAGTTAAATGACTGCTTAACCTCGCGTAAACAATTCTAATAAATATTATATAAATTATTATAATAAAACTATTTCCTTTCATTTAATTGGACAGCTCACTGTTATAAAAATCGTTCTACATTGCCTGGAATCTCGAACTATTTTTTTGAAAAACATATTTTAAATGCTCATACTTTTGTAATATTTGGTAAATTAAATTAAATAATCTAACTGACAATTAATTTTAGCCTTGGACTAAAAGAGGCCTTGGACTAAACTAGAGGTGCTAAAACAGCGCGTACTTTCTCGCCGAATTTTTAAGCAAAACTACACGAATAGTATTCATATTTTCGAAAAATTGTACATGACTATATTTCAAAATCCATCTTTAAGGAATAGGTTTCATGAAGGAAAAAATCTCAGTCTTCAATATTTTAGTTGTAGGAAGACTCCTAAAAAATGTTGAACTTTTGCAATTTTCGTAAAATCAGGTTTTTCAACGAACATGAGACCTACATCCTCCTACCTACTCTTAAACTTCCTTCACTCTATTAAAAAAGTCAAAAACAATGGAGACATTGTTTTGATAATTCTGAAAATTGCAGAGGCTTCACGTACAGTACTAACCAAAATTGAAATATCGGTTTCAAACTCAAGGGACTGCGACATTAGCCACATCGATTGGGGAATGTCAATTTTGAAGAAAATAAGCTGAACGGTTTAGCTGAGCGTTGTTCAGAAACGGACAGACGAACGCACGGATAGACAGCCTTTTGCCGTCATTTGATTTTTCGCTTTCAAGAACCCACAAAACATAGATTCTGCCTACACCACGTGTTAGAGGATTTTTTTCTCGATTTAGCAATTCGGTGGATTTATCCACTTTTTTTCCTTTCCAGGGCTCTGTAATAAGTTTTTTTGCCGGAAATTCGCAATTTTTCGTGCAGCATTAAATTACTTTCTCTCTACTCGATAGCCAGAAAGCAAACATGATGAAATAGACTAAACTTTCTAGAATTACTAGATTTAAAAAAAAGATATTCTTGAGAAGAGATTATTTGTTATTGGTCTAACGCGCAGCGTAAAAACATTTTTCGATGTATGGCTCTCTCTACATTGTGTCAGTGATTCTGAAGGATATGTCATATTATTTAATATGACGTCGTTATTATTTGTGACAAGGGCCTGTTTGAGAAAATAAACTGAAATATCAATTTTGTCAGTTATCTCTATTGAACTCAACTTAAAACCATGTAAATGACCTGTCTAGTAGCAATATATAGTACATCTGTCATATTTTAAATTCCTATTTCCTTCAGAGCAATCTATTAAAAATTTATGAAAGCAAACACATATTTTTGTAATAAATATGTAGTTCAAAACCACTTCGACTTTTAAACCTCGCAGTATTTATTTTATTTACTGATATTTAGAGGCTGGTAAGGATTAGAGAACCCGTCTCCAAGTCAAAAATTAAAAATATTTAAACATTATGTGTAAACATTTGCAATTATTTTAAGGCTCTGGAAATTTTTAAATTATTTATTTAAGCCAAAATTCAATTGGAGAAAAACTGTTTAGTGTACTTTAGTTTTATCATACAGAATAATTCCAATTATTCATAATTCTTTTGAAACTGAACTTTGATACATTGAAACAGAAACCATCTACACTTTTTCTCAACTACTTAAACCATAGCGATATCTCTTAGAATATTTAAATTCTGTGATTGGCAGATTATTGCCAAACTTCGTTTTGCAACCCACAAACAACCCATTTCACATTTATAAAAATATTCCAACAAATGCACATGAGAAAGTCACAATGAAAGTATTAAATTACAAATACAAATACACTGTACTACGAGTACTTTCTCTGGTATACGTATATTATTATTTCAATATTCTACACCAGAATGGCTAAGTCTCTATTCAGGACCTCTATGACGCGTATGTAACTTTGCTTTCACTGGCCAAAATAATTAATACCGTAAACTGGGATGCCTTTGTGCCACTTTGGGAAGATTTTAGTAAATAAATTGCTTATTTCTGCAAGACATTTAAGTGTCAAATCACATACAATAGCAATGACTTGTCCAGGAAAAAGCTTTCCTTCATACTATACCTTTGTTTTCATAAGAAACTAGATGTATAATTTAACTAATTTAAAGATAAGTGTCAAAAAAATAAAAATCTCAGACTGAATATTTAAGAGGTACTGGCACAAAGACGCACCATTTTTAATCAGTTTATTTCTCTCCCAATTTCGAAAAAGAGGTTAGAAAGTCGGAGAATGGATATTACAGCACTAGATCAATGAATAATACTGTAAAATAGTGCACTTATTTTATTCTCCTTAAAGTTACTGTACTCTGAGCTCCAACACAAATTTTCCCAAGTTCATGATCACAACGTTAATTGGAGTAAAATTAAGATCTAAAATAGCAAGAACACAGCAATGAGAATGCAATTCCTAAAAGATGTAATCAATAGAATCAAAGAGATGAATTATGAATCCACCAATTTCTCTGGTAGATAAAATACAACACAGTTAAAGGCAATAGTTTTCCAAAGAACGCTGTGGAAAAAAGTCACATGCGCAGCACAAAATAACCCCAATTTACGGTACTTCATTTGATATTCAAAATAAACACATTGTTCACCCAAACTTTGTACCGTGGTAACATATTTCTCCCACTTTTCTCTTGCCTATTAGTAAGCGTCCAAATTGACAAAACGCACATTTTCCTTAATATTAACTTTTCACATGATGTTACAAGATTTAATATTTAGAGAACATTTTAATTAATGCTATTGTTTACTTTTATTTTCTGTGCAATCTGATTTATTTGTATTTTGTTTGGTTAAAAACCACCTACATTTTTCAGTTTTTAAAATTGTTTGGGTCAAAATATTTTGGGTTATTAAAGAGAACTCAACCGTTTGCCAATATGGATATTCCCGAGAAAAATGCCCATTAGTTGTTGACTAAATTTGTTTCAAACGTTTTCTAAAGTTGGCCATTTTTCGTTCACATATACTAAAAAACTTATTGATTTTTGAAAAACTGTAATTGTGATACTTTGAAACTTCTGTGTTTACAAACGTATGGAGCAATGAAATACATCTATAATGTAAATTTCAACCAAGTCAGATACGTTTCAATAACATAACATTTGTGAAAATTTTGAAAAATCATAAGGTATCATCAAAACATTGTTGATGATATATTGTTAAATGAATTTAGCAATATATGTACAAAAAGTTTAAAGAACAATTTAGCATCATTTTTTAGAAAAATCTAGTTTACAATTTTTCTCATTTTTCACTAAAAATTGCGCGAAAACTTCTAATAGTTTTAAATTAGTATTGCTACAGAATGGCACAGACTTTCTCACACTAGTTAATCGCCTTATCTCTTCAGTGACTATTTGGTTTTGCCTCACTCTCTTTTCAGCCATCTGGCGCCTAAAACATTTTTTCGATTACATAATTTTTCGGTCACCTAACAGTTGAATTGAAATATGACTTTAAGAATAAAACAGAATAGTAAAATATGGTACTATATGTAGTACATTTTCAATTGAAAAATTTGGAACCATAGAAAATGTCATTTAAGCGTTTCTGAAAATGCGCATTTTGAAGGTCATTTTTAGCCAATACTTCCGAGTTGTAAAGAAACGTGATAAATCATTTCAAACACTCGTACTCAATTAAAATTAAACATTGTAACAATTTTAAAACTTCAGGTACTTATGAACACAATGTGCTCCATTTGGGGTACATCAATTTGTCACGATTTTAAAATCACGATATTTAACTTTACCATTTGCTCGACATTGTGCAACCCAATCTGGAATGTGCCTGCAATTCTGAACATATAAGTGCTTAAAACTATTGATCTTAGTTATTTATTGATTATAGACTTCCACGTTCTTTACAATTAAATATTACTTACCTGGACCGATGTCCCATCCAGTACGGACTAGGTGAATGCTGAAAATTTATTCTGTTAAGAAGAACACAAGATGATTGATCTGTTAAGCGTATTAATAAAACTCAGCCTTCATGTTTCGATAACACAATTACCTATTTTCATGTTTTGCTTAATATAATATTCGGCGTGCCATCAAATTGAATAAGGATTTTGTTAATGTAAGACCTTTACTTTCATGAAAAAATGTCTAATAATTTCTTTGCAAAAAATGATTTGCGAGATGTTTTTCGTGGCGCTTACAGTTTGTGAAACCGATGACGCATCTTCCCCGAAGAAGCCCGTCGACAACCAGTAACCTTCTGGTGTTCTTTTTTGACGTTGAAATTGTGTTCAAGTTAATGTATGAAATCTAATATTAAAGAATTTACACCGTTCACATAAAACAGTTACTCGCGAATTCTTCAGTACATCTCTTCTCGATACTGCTTCCGTTCACGATGACTAAACGTTCTATCAGCTGAACCATTAGTATGACTACCTAGCTTTTCATGTTCTTTCGACAGCTACTAAATATCTTCTGCCAAAATTTTAATTCCGATGAAATATGTCACCTTCGTTTCAGTTTGTTTTCCAAGTTTTTAAAGTAATTTTGCTGTTTACTGTAAATCATTTCACGATATTAAGTCAACATAATCTACACTTATCTTGACTCGACGCCTACACCTTTACAAAAATATATCACCATGTCAGTCCATCTTTCATGTATTTCGTTAGGTGACGCTTCCAAAATAAAAATGCATATTATTTAATCGTTCACGTTTCATATTAATTGTTTATTTCGACCCCGAACATTTCTAAGACCTAATATTTACATAACAATATTTGCATCTAATACTTCAACGTTCAACATGGTTACCCAATGTTCTCTTTGTAAATGCAGTAATCCGCTCTTATACATTCGCTCCCGAGTACTGATTATTCGATATGAACCTCTATTTCATATTATTCTACTCCATAATTTCCTTTAGATATCCAGGTATGTGTCAATATAAGAAAAGTCTGAGTATGTCTCAATATATAAAAAATCTGCATTGTAAATATTAACGACGTGAAATACATTTAAAATATACATTTGTGTATTTTTTGAAAAAACAAAAGAATGATCAAAGTACAATTAATGTCATGTTAATCAGTAAATTTACCGCCATCTAGCAGGAATTTATTACTATTTACATTGTTTCTCTCAGTGCACGATCAGACGTTCCTCTCTGTAATACACCTGGAACTGTCCAGGGAAAGCAAAGAGAGGACGGCTTTGATCCTTCTAGTCAACTGGTGTCGAAAATTCAGAACCGTCGATATTCGAACCTAAGACCTCCTCTGAGCAGCGTCAGTGGAGAATACACAACTACAATCTCCACGCATCCCGTAAAACGACTTTTGCTATTCAATAAAAAAGGAGAGAATACAAATGAAAAAGAAGCAATTATTCAGAACTTGACAATTTTTGGAAACAATCGTTTTTTATGGACTCAATACACCTTAAATTATTATTCGCACATTAAACCACTATGTTTTAGTCTTTAACATGCCATGTGAATTTATCCGGAGAGGAAGGTAGATACATTTGATTTCTGCTATTGAAATTTTCTGCATTTAAAGAAAGGCTTTTCCAAACGTGAGGTTTCAGAAAGCCTTAGCTCAGACTCCCAGTGTTGAAGAAGCAGATCCTTCTATTCTACATGCAAAGCAGGAACGGTTTCACTTCCTAGAATCCCCGTAGCAACTGCGTATTCTAGAGAAAGAAGCAGACAGTTTTTATGTGAAAGGAGTTTCTCACGAACAGAACACATTCTGTG
The DNA here is from genome assembly GCA_011170035.1 of Teleogryllus occipitalis. Taxonomy (NCBI): domain Eukaryota; kingdom Metazoa; phylum Arthropoda; class Insecta; order Orthoptera; family Gryllidae; genus Teleogryllus; species Teleogryllus occipitalis. Next base: position 167,478 of record BLKR01001479.1, read on the forward strand.
GATTCAGCATTATTGAGTTGATCATCGGAACTTTAAAAGAACGAATAATTTCATATCTCTAGTTATAATCTCAGTCACACGCTTCGTCGCTTTAGACTACGAAATGTCGACTGATTTTGAAAGATAAATTGTAACTCGACTGAACAAAACAATAACGAAACGTCGACTGATTTTGAAAGATAAATTGCAACTTTACCAAGTAGAACGACGTAACGAACAACAAACGACGGTAGATAAGCGTGGATTCTATTCATTTAAAATATATTTTAAAATTTTTTATACTACATAACCGGTTAATAAGAGCAAGTGATATATCAAAGAACCACTACCATTCATTTAAAGAAAAAGTTCCCGAAATTTGGAAAATCGCCCAAATTTTTTTCTAAACAAAACCCTTAAATGTTTTAAATACATAGATTTATCCTCAAAAACTAAAAAATATATGTGACGTATGAGGAAAAAGTATAATTCTATCGAATTTCAAAGGAAAGAATTTGTTGGGGAAAGGATCCATAATGAAATATTATAAGATATATATATATATATATATATATATATATATATATATATATATATATATATATATATATATATATATATATAGCTAGGCTAAAGAATAATATTTATCCAGAAACATGTGGTTAAAGTGTGAGCAGATAGATTTTTTTGAGCTGTTTCAACGTTCATACACAGATCTTCAAAATTCTTTATATCATTTTGATATTAATATAAAAGAATTTGGGGGTAACCCATAAGGTAAATACATTTTTTCGTCATATCTGAATGAATAGAAGGCTCTGCGAAATAAAAAGCGCTCTTGAATACACAATTAAAGTACGGCCCGAGTTTGTTCACCCGTTCAATATTGAACTTACAACTCTTCTAGCAAGTGAAATGTACAAAAAAGGAACAATATAATTTTAAGTTTTAGGAAGGTATTTCTGGAGCGTTTAAACTTCTTTGTTTCCTTTCCATTTTATTTAGAAAACAAATTTGTATTGTCAGATACTAAGTCAGTGTCAATCAGGTCTAAAATGGGAACGATTCGTTATGGAAGAGTAATAAAGAAAACTGTATCTTGGATTCTTCAAGAAAATGAGGATTTTTTTAACTCCATGAAATAATGATGTGTTTATAAGGTAATTTTGTGAACATTTGATTACGACTAATAAAAATATGTTGTAAGAAAAATTGTACTTTTTTAGTAATTTGAAAGGTACCATACTGCATGTCAAAAGGATTAGTTTTATATTTGAATACCTTACAGTGAACTACTTCTGAAAATTAAAATACTGACTTTCAGCAACTAAAAGTACGTTTTCTAACTACAGCAGTTTCATAGCGTAGTTTGTTTCTCCTACCTGCAAGATGCTTAAAAGTAAGGTAACAAAAGCCGTTTCCCTTTGTAATAATTTGGAATTACCGTCCCGCGGTGCGCGTGCTTTGAACGACGCCGGACTGTTGCGCAATGGCAGCCCCTTGCGGGCGCCGGCAGTCAACGTCTAATTAGCGAAGTTGCCCGGAGCCAGGCGCCAGCCTTTCCAGGGCGTGGATTCCCGCTCGCCGATGATTTAATCACGTTGACTGGTATTCGCTTGCGCCAGCGGCGGCGGCGGCGGCGGCGGCGGCGGCGGCGGCGGCGGCGGCGGCGGCGGCGCCAGCGGCGGCGGCGGCGGCGGCGGCGGCGGCGGCGGCGGCGGCGGCGGCGGCGGCGGCGGCGGCGGCGGCGGCGGCGGCGGCGGCGGCGGCGGCGGCGCCTTCCGGTGCGGCGGTGCTGCACCGCGCGTACCCCCTGCCCCGCCCGCTGCTCGCATGCGAGGGACTGCGAGATAGGAATCGAAGCGAAGCCCTTCGCCCAGCGGCCACGTGCCCTGGCACTCGCTCCATGAATTCCTGTGAACTGGCTTCTGCAAGCGCTTTTGTTAGTCGGCTAGAGAGAGAGAGAGGTAGACACGTGGGGCAAACAGGAATGTTATCCTCCAACAGCGATTTCTATTGCATCGGTTAGGATTCGTTTGTAGTTTAAATATTGATTTTTATCTTTTATCTTTTCATTCCATCTTTAGCTCTCTTCGTCTCATGTTTATTTTTTTCCCTTCAGAGTTTTATTTGGTATATAACGTATTTTTTTAATGTTTTTTCGTTCTTAATTTATATCATTAAATTGCTGCAGTGTATACGCGCACGTTTTCTTGAGCCCCGAAATACTTACCCCCACTTCTTCGCAACCATTGGTTGAATTAAGAGTAAATGATAAAACGAGCGTTGTAAACAAACTCTGACAACCAAAAATGTTCGCTCACGTGTAATAGAAACTATTTTGCACCGAACAACGATCTACAAATTTAATATCAAATTCCTTTTGTGAAAATAACCACACTCCCCATTCCTCTCGCAACTGGCGATGCGAGGGCTCAAGAAAACGTGCGCAGATAATAGTTGGTGCTGATAAATGTTTCGGATTTTCTTTTCTTGCAAAATATGAATCTTACAGGCTAATTTTTGGTTTGTTCATCTTACTTTGGATTTTTGTTTTTCTATTTTGATCACAGCTGAAGTTTTGACTAAAGTAGGTGAAGATTTACTTCTGTCGATGGTTGGAGCAAGTGGGCGTAAACCAGGCGATCGGAGTTCGAATTCCGGCCGATGTGACAATTCTTTGAAAAACTTTAATTATTACAATCTATTGGTTACTCAATAACTAGTCAGAGTTTGGAAACATTTACTGTTGCGGGACACATTTTCAGCTGTAATTGCCTCTCCCAGAAGGTGACAGGGCGGTGATAATTGTAGAAAATATAAAAAGACAAGAACTTATCACAGAAATTTGTTATGGTAATTGAACAGTATTCTACCTTATAAAAATTACCAGTAAACATGTTCATTTCAATGGCTTTCAGTTTGATTTATGAACGAAGTTCTTTATGAATAAAGATGTTATATACTCCAATTTAAACATAGTGGCCCTTCAAGATCATGAGCTGGAAGGAGAGGGGGACATTGTCCTCCAATCGAGAGCTCCAATATCAAAAATTTAAGACGTAACGAAGCATTCGATTGGCCCAGCTCGCGACCTCTGAAGTACCACTACGTTTAAATTGGAGTATATGACGTGGAGGTATCGAACTATTGTTATCGGGAGAAAGATTGATTTCCGCAAATTACTTTCCATCCGTACTGTGGAACCTATTACTTTATTTGTACTCTAGGTCTGATTTATGGCATTATTGTACACACTTGCAGGGTGCATAAAAAATAAACTGGAATGTCAACTCACAGTCCAAAGTATACTGCATATGTCAATTTGTTCATGAAGCTTTAGAGATGCAATACGAACAATTATAGGGGAATGAGATTTTTGTTAAAATATGATTTTGAAATTGCATGTAGTATACCAGTGACGATAAATGTACACTGAAGTAACAAACGTTTTGCGATAGTAATATGCAAATATACAGATGGCAATACTGTCGGCTACAAAAGTATAAAAGGGCAGTGCATTGGAACAGCTTTCATTTGTACTCGTGATTAATGTGAAAAGATTTCTAACGTGATTACGACGCCGCCGTGATTACTGCCGCACGACGACAATTAACAGACTTTGAACGCGGAATGGTAGTTTGAGCTAAATGCATATGACATTCCATTTCGGAAATCATTCAAAATTCCGAGATCCACTGTATCCAAGTGCGTGTTGAGAATACCTAATTTCAGGCATAACCTCTCACCAAAGCGCTGACCGATGGTCTTCACTGAATGACAGAGAGCAGCGGCGTAGAGTTGCATAGAGTTGTCTGTGCTAATAGACATGAGAAACTGCGTGAAATAACTGAAGGAATCAATATGGGACGTATGATAAACGTACCCGTTAGGAGAGTGTCTCAAAATATGGTTTTAATGGGCTACGGCAGCAGAAGACCGATTCAAGTGCCTCTGCTTACACACGACATCGCCTGCAGCGCAACTCCTGGGCTCGTGATCGTATCGACTGAACCCTACACTCATGGAAAACTGTAGCATGATAGATAAGTCCCGATTTGAGTTGGTAAGATATGATGGTAAGGTTCCAGTTCCATGAAATCATGGCATGCAAGTCGACACCAATGTACTGTGGAAGCTTGTGGTGGTTTCATAATGGAGTGCGCTGATTTTACATGGAATGGGCTGGGTCCTTTGGTCAGCTAGATGGAGACAATTTGCAGCCATTCATGAACTTCACGTAACAAACATCAATGGAATTTTTACGGATGAGAAAGTGCCATGCCACTGGGTTACAATTATTCGCAATTGGGTTGAAGAACCCTCTGAAAACTTCGGGCGAATGATTTGGCTACCCAGGTCACACGTCGAGTATCCACATCGAAAATTTATGAGACATAATCAAGAGGACAGAATTCTACATTAGCAATACTTTTGCAATCCCATTCGACAATACTTTCGCAATTCGGTATCCCATGTAGGAGAGAGTTAGGTTAACTGGTCCAATTTTATTAATTTACTTTAAAATGTTGTTTACTTGACTTACATACGTGAAATTTCACCTATTTCAGTGAGTCTCTATCCTTATATTGTGAGAACAAACATCATCATTGTGCCTACAGTTGTTGTCAAATATGGAATGTTTTATTAATTTGCAATAGGACCAGTTCACCTTACCGATAAGGTTAAGTGGACCGAAATAAATTATGAAAATAACATTGAAGTTTTAATGAAAAAAATATTCTACACATTTCCATAACCGTTTTATGCACATAAATGTTGAAAATGCTTAGCGAGGATTGTACTCTTCCAAATTCACGTTAAAATAAATCATGTCTTTAAATATATCCCTGCCGTCTTTCAGCTGGCATGGAAAAATATCTACAGTTGAAACAAAAGCATTTTGGTTGGTCCGGGAGAGATAGCTTAGAGCATTAATTGATGTCACAAATCTCCAAATATTACTTTCGAAAAAATAAAGGGGGTAACTGAACCGGTTCGCTCAACTTAACGTCCCGGCGGCCCAGTTAACCCCGCAACACACATTTTCTTTATATGCCCGAAAACATGCAAAACGCGACGTATTATTAAAAACAGAACACACTATAATAAAGCAGAAATACTAACAATTAATCTAGTGTAAATATTTTTCTTGTAGTTGCTATTCAATGAAAATAAAATTGCAAAGCAGATAAGTGGTAGAAAATACTTTTGACCTTTCAAAAAAATACCTTTCATTACTCAATAACGAAGGCCTGAAACTTATAAAAGTGGCTTAGATTATCAGCCCTGTCATTCTACGAATCCCGTCCAATGGAAAAAGCAGTAATCACTATCCACCAACATTTAAAAGCATGGACCACTTAACCTAACCGGTCCAGTTAATCTCTCTTCTATATTGTCACCTCGTTGAGTCCGTTCACATAGTGTTCAGTTTTAATAGCCCTAAAATATGTTTGTTTGCGTCTCAGCTGGATCTCACTCTCTTGCAGAGATTTCACAAATAACATTTGTTTAAGTTCCAGGAACAGCCAGTCATGTTACGCGTTGATGTTTGGTTCCGACGGAGAGTTAAGCTCTTTGACATTACAATAAATACGGGGAAATGTAACAACACTTTGTTTCATTTCTTCTCAGAAACTGTTGGTTAACAGTGAGAGGTATCTCTATAAGTCCTCATTAGTTTCACACTACTTTTGGAAAAAAATCCAGTATATTTCCTTGAATTTGTGAATTCCTAACCGGAAGTCTAATAACAATTTCAATGGACAAGAACAATTCATCGCATAAAAATGTAGGGATTAGAATTAGATACAAATTGTTTAGTTGTTTAAACAAATGACTTAAAGAAGAAATAATGCATTTTGTGGCAAAAATGCATTTTTCTCTTCATCAGGATTTGGGTTTACATTTACATGTATACAAATGTAAATGTCAATAAACCACAGAAAATGAAGAATGATAATTCAAAGATAGTTATATGAGCTTGTTTTTATGGCAGTGATAAAATGTATTTTGAAAATTATTTAAGTTAAAAAATTAAATAATTAGTTAAATCATTGGTAATTTTAAAATTAAAATTCCAGAAGATATTTCACGTTTTAGTGATTGAAACTAAAAAAGGGCTTTAATTACAAGAAATGTAGATTCGTGGATGAGGTGAAATACGGCAGTATTTTCTTGATATTTGTTCAATTGAGCTCTCTTGAGTGAGAATATTGTCAAATACCTGAGTTACATTGTAGTGTAACCTTACTTCTGAAAATGCTTATTGCACTTTAAATTTCTAATCCGCAATAAGTAATTTTGTTAAACCCTCAAAAATCACTCTGGTGTCTGTTAACACGAGAGCTTTTTTATTCAAGTGTTCACTTACGCTAGTCGTTTTACGCCAATGCGATGTCAGACGCATTTGATGCGTCCGAGGCAGTCGGCAGTTGGGGAAAGAAATGAGAGTTTCACTCATACTGTGGCGTTGACAGCTCCGGTTCCGCTCACTGTATCACTGGGCGCTCTAACACGGTCTTTCGCCCTCTCATGTCTTCGTGAGGGGTGCAGCTGTCGCGATCCCAGCATCAGTGTCGGGAAACACAGTGGGTTGCAGGTTGCAAGTTCTGAAAACAATACATAGTATTTGGATCCTCGTTTTTATTGTAACATAAATTTTCAACGAAAGAATACAATCTCAACGAATTGAACTATAGTTTCTGACGCTCGTCTTAGACTGAATCGTCTGGTTTGTGTTGTGATGAGGATAAACATTTACTAAGTTCTAATAAAGTAATGTAGATTTTCAACAATATATTCTGCATCCAGCTACAATCAGATAGATTTCCTCATAATTACATTCAAAATATCAACCAGGAATCACAAAATGTTCCAACGATGTAATACGTTTTAACTAATAAAAATAAATTCAATCCTCTGAGTTTGTCTCAGGGCCAGCATAGCCGCGGTCTTGCAGCGACTCTGATCAGGTCTTAATGTCCGAGTGCTGACGGAGGCAGGAATTTCGACACAAGTTAAGTAGATGGATAGAGTTCAGTCGCTCTGGAGGAGAATTACAGCGTCTGACTACTGTGATCGTTAGTTTTCCGCATTTATTCGATCAGTACAAGGCAAAGGTCGCAGCACTGCCCAACAAAAGGGCCATGTATCACGCGCGATCTTTCCGATTTCTTCCTTCTTTCATCCTCTCCCCTCATATACCCTGAACCCTGACTTCAATGCACATCATTATCTCATACGACGGGAGATCAGAACTTGTTCCGTCTGTGATGGTGCCACCCATCTGAAAGGAGATACCTGGATAAGGAAAACCTCGCAAGCCGATGTATAGATCGGCGCCAGATCTCACTATTCAACGGGGGTAAGACCACCGCCACCTCCAGGTATGAAAGCTTTCTAATGGCAGCAATTACCGTAGCAGTTGACTTCTGCGGAACCGAAAGTTAAACAATCAAAAACAATAAATTTCATGGTTTTTAACAATTGTGAACTGCATTTTCCTATATGATTATGATTGTCTATTGCATGATACAGGGAATTTTACACAAGAAAGAAAACCTCGAATCAACTTTTGATCGCTCGTTCTCCGCCACCCCCCACGGTGCTCAGCGCCGCCGCCGCCCGCGGTGAGCCGCACCGATCTCCGCCCGCGCCGCGTGTTATCCCGTGCGCTCCCGGGGGATGGACGCGCGCCGTTTGTCAGGTGGCGGCGCCGGGCAATGAGCTTTAATTTATGGCTCCACCGGCGGCGGCTGTGGGATTAGGCCGTGGAGGCGGAGGGGCAGAGGCGGAGGGGCAGAGGCGGAGGGGCAGAGGCGGAGGGGCAGAGGCGGAGGGGCAGAGGCGGAGGGGCAGAGGCGGAGGGGCAGAGGCGGAGGGGCAGAGGGGGAGGGGCAGAGGCGGAGGGGGAGGAGAGAGGATCGTTTGTTGCGCCCCCTATCGAGTGTGAATGGGCGGCGAGCAGGTGCGATTCTGAGCGCCGTGCGAGAGGTAGCGACGCGCGCGGACCGCTTCTTCTCAACATTTGATTTCATTAGCATTCCTCTGTCTTCATTACAGCCACCGCACGCTCTCGCACAAGTTGCACGGTAGCGCCGATGCTTTCGATTTATCCACAACGCGTCTCCTCTTTCGCGCGGGAAAATTACCACTTAGCAAGTTCGTATCTATCGCGTGCAGTCACGGATAATTTGTTGGAACGAATAAAATTATATTTTACAAATATTTTTGTCCTTTCGAAATCAGCTGGGAGTTAACGTGATGCAGTTTACATTAAGGGCTTTATATGCTTCACTGATATATTTCTCCTGACACCAATTATTCCTGCGATCACTCTTTATTTCACATCACCCCACAGCGAGTCGGATTAACTAGATAAAAAAATGAACTGCGTATTTCGCCTCTTTTTATGCAATTAGAGCTGATGAAATTCATTACCCCCGATACTTTTTTCTGGGTCTACACTTAATTCAATGTATTGATGGATTTTTCTTTTGACGAGTCAGAACTCATTATACACGTGCAACATGAACGTTGGAAATGATACGCCCTTACACTTCTAAAGCAAGTGAAGGTTTCAGTGCAAAAATATGGTAGACTAGAGTAATTAGGGAGTGAGGTTTCACCCGGTGATTTCCAGAATTGAATGGGGACATTGATGGAAAAGGAATCCTACGAAACGTACCACGTATTTATCTGATTACTAATAACATTATACAGTTTGACCGGGAGCGGTAGCTCAGTGCATCAACTGATACCGCAGCGCCTCTAACCGTCCTGGTTCGAGTCCTGACGGCGGTGGGATTTTCGACACTAACTTTTCAGCCAGGTCGAATTCAGTCGCTGTCTGAGGCGAATCGCAAGGCCGGCTGCTCTGATCGCTAGTTTTCCGTGGTTTCTCCGATCAACACCAGGCGAATGCTGGAAGCAGTACCCTTACCAAACGGGCCACGGACGCGCGATCTGTCCTTCCCCTTCCTTGTCCTATCCTTCCCCCTTACACACTCGTACTTGCCACCACCTAACATGCGCTACAATACAACATATTCCGGGAGACCGGTCGGGAGTTTAGAGCTTGTCCCGGCTGGGGCAGCCCCCGCTGGTGGAGAATCCTGGTTGTGGGGAAACCACTCAGCCGACGCGTAGGTCGGTGCCGGATCTCGCCATCCAGCGAGGGTAAAATCACCGCCACATCCCGGAGAAAAACATGCACTACTGACGGGACTAATGACCGAAGCAGTTGACGCGCTCCGAAACACGAAATCAATCAATCAATTATACAGTTTGGACTACAATTACAATATTACACAACGCTTCTGATTACAATCTAATGATATAATCTTAATTAGTCTACTAATTAAATATATGTTTTCATGTTATAAGACTAAGACCCGACTTACACGGTTCCATTTGATGAACGATTTGTGTTTTAGCTAAGGCGCGAATGCGGACAGTAGTTTTGGCGTCTCAGGAGTCACTGTGTGCATGCGCTCATTAGATAAAACACCCTAAATCGCTCGTCGCAATGGGGCGTGTAAGACGGGTCTTAGTCTTATAACTTTTTAAAAACATATTTCTTTTTATGAACATATATTTCTCTGTTTGCACGCTGTTTCATATATTTTGCTTTTACATGTGTGGTTTCCGTTGGTAAGATGCAGGTAGCATTACAAAAATATTGCCGAGCGATCCTGTTGGGATCCTGCCAAAGTGGGATTTGAAGGTTTAAGTGATGGGTGTAGATTTTAGGATTTGGTTTTGTTATGTCCAGAAAAATACACCAAGTAAATCAACAAAAAAGTTTGTAATTCACTTCTTATAAGTCAAATTCCAAATCGTACAACACAACCGTGCATTTCAGAAGACATCCAACAAAACAAGCACGGTCGTCGTCGCCAGAAGATTTACTAGTTCCATCCAAAGAAAAAATATCCATTTAAAACCGACAGTGTAACAAGGTACGGTCAGCGTAAGTACAATCACAATAATGGACACAACACATAGCTCTGTCCCAATACAGTACTACAGCTCCGTCGCCTGCTGCCCCTAATATACGCTAGGTGACGTCACCATCAGAAACTCGCTCCTGCCTCTGGATGCGGATGCTGCTTTTGTCACCACTAAAGCCTACGTTTCGCGCATAGCCCGGCTGCAAACGTGCCCAATTAGAATCAATATTTATAACATATCAGGTTTAGTTGTCCTTTGTCGTTTTGGTTTATGAGTATGGTCTTTGTCGTTATGGTCTTGGAGTAGGAAAATTGGAAAGATTGACTTGGGTTGCTGGGGAGACGTGGGTAGATCAATATTATCTTTAATACCCTTAAGGACTCCATACCTCTTTTAGAGTGGGAGGTCAATGAGGTCGATAGGTGAAGAGACGAAGCAGTGGGACTCGTTTGGCGTGCTCTAATGAGTTCTCTCCAAAGTGCTGAGGTGCATTGGTTGGCCGGTTGTTTGGACTGACCTGAATTGACAGAACTACTCGTTGAAAAGTTACAGCGTTACCTTGGTCTGGTGAATGAAAATGCCCTATTCCTTCTCAGAATGGCCATTTTTAACCCCCTCCAAAAACATTTCTTAAATTGGCTTCTTGGTGAGCTTTTATGGCACTTGATAAGTATAAATAGAACGTGTTACTTTTACTAACACTAAAAGATATATCAATAAAAGTCTTTTATTTAAAAAAATTCTCATTTTATTCGATACCATTACTATTATATTCACATTTTTAGAAAATGTTTGATTCTATTCTTCCTTTTTAATGGCCACACTTTCTAAACTTTGTAAAGAATCTTTCTGACAGCGGAATTGACTTTCACAAATATTGATTGGAAAGAAATATCGTTTGCAGTAACTGATCGATTTATTTTATGACACCCATGAAGGACTAAAAAATAAATAAAATAGCGGCAGTTTCATTCAGTCGCGAAGCATTCGAAAGCGTTCCTCTGAGTTCTAAGAATCAGTGGCTGCTGTTAACGACGTTAGAGGGAGAGAGAGTCACGGCAGAGCGAGAAGAAATGAAAGGAGAAGGGAAAGGAGAGGTGGTGAAACGGAGAGGTGTTCGCGAAGCCAACTACGGCTCTCCTTCTTCGATTATTTCACCCGCCATTACCCTTCAGTGACGGTCACGACCCGTACAAATTTTATTTAAGTGCGAGTCTTCACCAGCAGAAGAGATTGAGAAAGGTTCTTACACGGCATTCACAAAGTTGGGGTCCATGAGTATAAACACTTGGTCGAGCGGTCTGAATTTGTCTGAATTTGGACCGGGTGAACTTCACTGCCTTATTTACAAAAAAAATATTCTCGTTTAACCCACATATTTTCGAGTGTTTTCAATTATTCTTGCTGGTATTTTGAATTTGGGCATCCCTTGAAAAAATTGAGGTTAATTTTCTTCTTATTTTTTTAAAGCATTCTCTCAACTCAAATATCATGAAAGTATTTATTAATTTGGCAATGAAAATAACGAAGAGGTCTTTTTTCTGAAATGGCCGCTCCTCACCACCTATGAAAGAATATCCTAGCACATTTATAAATTGATTATAATCAGTCAAAAGTCATGCGGTCTTTACGTTAATATCCTTATTCTCCCCAGACTAGCTACAGACAAAATGGATTCTCCATTTCACATGGTCGTTGAATTCTGCTAACCTCGATCTGTACATATTTGACTACGTTCCCTCAATACGTTTTAGATAATGTGTTGCTTGTACCACTGAAGATGGGGGGAAAGTTCCCTAAAACTAGTTTGGTAATGTGTATTAGTGTATAATATGTTAAATACTCTATTTTCTTAGTCATTGTGGTCTGATTACTTCCATCATACGTCTATAATGCGAATTACTACAAGATCTCGGCTGAAACTACGAAATTCATTTACTTTATCCATTTGAAAAATCTATTGTTATTATTATTATTATTACTATTATCATTAATATTATAACCTTGAAAATTACTTACTGTTACCTAGTTTCATTTTTTATAAAAAATATTCAGAGAATAGAAAATTTATTTTTTAAACAACGATTAATTTTTCGTAATAGTGATCCTAACGCTTCTTTCCTTAAAAAAGCTCCTTGAAGGTGAAATGGAAAAAAATGATGTTTTATCTATGGTAGGTGTGTTGAATTGGAATCTTAAAAAGTATGCAAAAAGGAAGAATAGATACTGACAAACGAACAACGCCGAAAGGAAGAGGAAATGGGAAGGGTTTCTAATAATATTGAAATCAAGGGAGAAGAGATATCTTAGAGATTGAAATACAGTAGATAGAAATAAGGGGTAGAAGGAAAGAAATTTTAAAATTGCCCATTTGTATGTAATAATTTTATGGGTGATGGTTTATAATGTAATAACTATGTAACAATTAAAGAGTAAAATATAAATTGCACGGTTATTGCACGGTACAACAATATCTTCCTTGTAGTATGCTCTACTTATTAGTACTTATGGTCGCAATTTGTTGTGCCAAATCAGTATCACTATGCACACAGGCGATTACACAGAGACCAAGATTACGATATTATTACTAATCTGAATTGATTACATTGATAAAGACTGTTCTCAAATTGCTGATTTTCATTGTTTATTAACATTCTTTGTCGATTTTGAAGATCTAATTTATTTAGTAAATTTACTAGTTTTTGTATTAATGCAAATAGTATGAATGAATCATTTCTGATTGAATTATTTGCGCCTGCAAAAGTTTTAAAATTTTAAAATTAAAGTATTCGTTTATTCAGCTAAAGCAGTTATGACGAGAAGTTGTACTAAGTAAGGCTCAGCAAGCCATAATATCTGACAATGGAATGTAATTCCTGACTCACTTTTGTCGTCAACGATAGGTACAATCCCGTCAATGATACGTTTCACAAATCTTAACTAACCAATCATATTCAAGTAATTTATGCATTTAATCACAATAAATCGTCAAGGGAATTTTATTTTACCTCAAAAAGGCCTTCTCGTTCAACCGAAATAAAATTCCTGCCTTCCAAAGCAGTTCAATTTTTATTTAATAAAGATGTAACATAAGTTCACTTTTGAATTTTTTCATATTAATTAAAAATGTATCGAGGAACTCAACCGGTACATGTCTAAAAAAGGAACTGAGCACAAATATAAACTAATTGCCCCTCTTCAGAAAGTTTGCTTCTAAATACAAGACGAAAAATTTTACGTAGTACTACAGATAACCGCTCCTCTGCAGATGGAGTGAAACCGTGGCTGTTTAAGAGAGATGTGCGTGAGGAGCAACAGTTGGAGAGCCCGGGATGAGAGCGCGGAGGAGTTGGCGTCGACGGCCTAAATTGCGAAGCACCGAGTGCTTCGTCTGTCTGCGGTGCGCAGCGGCGCGCGGGGGCGCGCGGGGGCGCGGGTGGCCCGGTGGAGGGAGGCAGAAGGGTCTATAGCGTGCGCGCATGACCCCTTCGCTGTATGGGTCTCGCCTGGGAGCGCTTGTCGCCCCCCATAAAGCTTCACGTTACGCAGCTCTGCATTGCAGCGATCGCCTCGGGGCGAATTGGAGCGTTGCCTTCCCCATTTGCCTTGCATGTCTCCTTCGGAAGCTCTTGCCTCTTTCGATGGGGACTTCACTTTCCTTCTTATTCGCGCCGCTGGGGACTCGTACGTGAAGTTTCTTTCTTGATGTTTCTGACCTTCATGCGAGTGAGAACACTCGCAACTTGAAGCCTATGATGGCTGCCATCGTTATCGATAGTCATTCCTTGCGATGTTTAAATATCAGATTGGGAAATATTATATACTTTTTTTCAAGGTTTAGGTGTAATTGCCTGATACGTCTTCCCTCTGTTCTTCAACACCATGTCTATTTGGGTCTTCCGACATTATTTTCTCTCATCGGCAGTACTTCTCAATTAATCGTGGAATACTTCCTGCATCCATTCTTTCAATATGAGGCCTCCATGATTTTCTGCATTACTCTACCTTTCATTTTTATTACATATATCCAGATCTTATCGGAAATCTTCATTTCTGATGCCATATTGTTTTGTGCAGCCCCTAACTTTTCTGAGAAATCTCATTTCAGGTGTATTAATACTAGTTAAATTTAATATTGTGAAATGAAATTGATCGTCTTAATGCATACTGATGTAGGATGTAATTTTTTCAAAATGAACAAGTGAGATCTTAATCACTATGTGTTTAGTAGATGTTCTGGATTTTTGGTATTGATAAAGAATGAGCTCAGATCGGAATGGTGAACTATATGCACTTCATTTAAACGAATTACAAGAAACAATGTCAAATGATATGGACACAAAACCCGAAATTCTGCAGGAATTACAGTTCAAAATATTCCAAGGTAATTACATACATATGAAAATAATTGAACAATGACCGGATCTACGAAAGACTCTTTTACGTCATGCGCGTCGCAGATGTCGATAGTGGACAATTGAATATTACAAAAATATTCTTGAAATTCTTTAAAACAGAAGTTCATTACATTTTGAGGGCAATGGTGTGAAACGATAATGATGGATGAAATGAACAGTGACCCACATACAGACACAGACACACAAGCATGCTCCTGGCGGGTCACGAACCCACGATCGTTTGGTTTAAGACCGCCATGGCACTACAGCCATGATCTAGGTTACCCGGATGGGCTATTAGATATTTATAATAATTTGACATGATAAATTAACATATTATGATGATTTGGTTGTGTCGAGCAAGCAGCCTAGAGAATTCTCTTGTCTTTCTGATCGTAATAACTACATTTTTCTTCACAAAAATTAATTATAATATTTTTTTCGCTTTCAAATTAATGTATTGACATTTTGAAGTAATTCTCACTTTATCTCGACGTCATCAACTTGCATATTAAAACATTTCTACGTCAAACATTTTTTCTTGACATTCCCGATTAAAGTATACATAAGTTTTAAGAAAAATATTTTTCTTTTAAGGCGTTCCCATTCGTAACTAATATAACGTGAAGATTATCTAACGTAATATTTACGAAAATTACTAGTGGATTGTATGATAAGATTGCTAATGTTAAGTTAGAATGTTATGCTAGTGGATTGTATGTTAAAATTAAATGCTAAGTTAGAATCCTATGATAACTCATCGGGGTAATGGGATTTGGTCCGCGGTTGATTGATTAATTTGGTAAGCGGTTTCTTCATACATCCTGATGTTAAAATTACATTTATTCGCTTTAGAATGCAGCCTATCCTGGTAAACTCATATACATATTACGAAACAATCGGTTGAAACGATATAGAAATGGTTTATTTTTCAGTCACAATATACATGTGGCAAGCTAGCAGCACTCGGGCTGGGTGAGGGTCACAATTAAGTTAATCCACATGTCTTTGAGAGAACTAACATAGAATGTTTACATTTTTTTCTCTCCGATGGACGGCGGATCATGCGTCTATATTTCCTGAGTGTACACTTTATTTTGCTTTGCGAATAAGTTGTAACAGCAAGAAAAGTGCGTAAATTAATATTTGAAAAGAATAAACTAACCTACTAGTTACAAAGTTAAGATAATGTGAGGATAAGATATTATACTGGGGGCAATACTAGCAGGAAGGCATATTTACATTTAACTAACATGAATATTGGGTAGGCAATACTAGTCTTCCGCCACATTTAGATTTAACTAATTTTTATTCTACTATTTACAAGTTGTCGTACATGAGTGAAAATAACATAAAAGAAACATTTATGAAATGAATAAAGTGATTAAGGTGGCGTTGGAATGTCCTGTGGTTACAAGGTCTACGTTAGATTCTGAGCCTGGATCTGGGGCTTCTCTGAATAAGGCTACGGCTGCCACGAAGAGGGGCCAACGGATGGGCCCGAGAGGAGTGCGTTGATCGGCCGACGGGATGCGTCGACACAGCTTTGGCCTCGTTGATTGCAAAGCAGCAACGCAGGATCAATTAAGGGGTTGGACGGCACCCGCCAGTTTCAGATGACGATGAGCCGCCACCCCAGAGCCAGCGAATACCACTTAGCCGACTCGACTGCGCGCCTTCGCTCCCCCCCCCCAACTTTTGCCGATAAAGACTAAGTATAAGTGCCTAACTTCGGGCTGTGCAGGGAGGACGCGGGAATACATAGCGCGAGGGTCATCGACAGGGGGACCAGCTAACCAATGAATGGGTCAACAAAGCCTTGGCCTGGAAGTAAGCATGGCATGTGGCCAGAACCAATTAGGGGGTGAGGCAGCACCCTCTAGTTTCAGATGTCGGAACGCCGCCATCTCCGGTCGAGACGATTCGTCCACTCATCGGTGTTCGCTGCGCCCCCGTCAGACTCCCCTCCCCCGCCGTGCACCCCACGCATCCCGCAGCTAGACGCGGAAATCAATGGTGTAGGGACAAACTCTGAAGGCTATGCAGGATTGATGTTTACGCCTGCGGACGGCAGGCAAATTGTTTGAAGACATGTCAACACGCGCGTTTGCACATTTAGGAAAATTTACCGACGCGACAGTTGCATTCAATCAATGCAATTGACATGCGGCACGCGTTCAAGTCACCACAGTGCACTAGTATGGTTTTGGTAGCATGACAATTTTTTGTGATTGCGAACGATTTGAATGCCCATTTACAGAAATACGTATTTTATTCAGTTTGTACATGTCTCCCAAATCAATTGTTAATGAATCTTATACTGCAGAATTCTCGTCTGAATACGTATGGTGGGTAGGATAAAAATTGACAAAGTATATGCACAAACCATTTAACATCTTATATCATATTAAATAATATTAAATAAAATTTCCACAAATTATTTTGGAATATGCTAAAGAAATATATATTTCAATTTTTAAAAAAAATATTTAAAATGTCTTTGACTTTTTTCTATTTTGCATGGTTTGCATTTTTTTATTTTCCCACAGACGACGACACATCTTTCTCTTTGGTAAGAAATTGTGACAGTCAATTGTACATAAGGCAAATTATTAAAAATTATGAATAGGCACTTGTCATAGACACAGCTGAAAATAATGCCATGATACGTACAGTTCAGACCAGGAGTTCACAACGCATAAGTTCCATTGAACCCAACGTATATGACATATCGCGCAGCGTAGCGACCATGTTTCAAGATGCTCATGGGAAATGATTGAGCTAAATGATAAAAATTGAAGGCCAGGCGGTCTCAGAAAATGTGCAATGAAGGAATACATGAAATATCAGAAGACTAATGCATCGAAATAATTCAGGAATATAAAATTACTGTTGCTTGGATCTCACTGATCAATTGCGAGCACTCCTGGGTTAAATTTAGAGGCAAAGCATGAAATCTTTTCTCATGCTAATGGAAATACAAACATACGTGTAATGCGTGTATGACATACTTTGTTTTTGCCTGTGATTCGGCAAAGGTTTACTGTAAATTAATTCCAAATTCCTTGTGTTCACTTTTCTCCTATTAGGTTATTTATAATTCACTGATTTCACACATGTAGCTGAGGGATTGCAAAAGACTTTTTTAAATTTATTGCACCCGAACAGTGCATACGCATCGTACAAAAAATGTTTTAGACAAAAAATTTATATCTACAAGGGGTAGGCTTACATCTGCCTAATCTAAGATCAAGTATATCCTCCACCCCTTGGGGGTATGGAGGTGGCAACTTTGAAATTTTAAATGAAAGTCCCCTTTTTTTATTACAGATTACTAAAACAGATTACTAAAACATAAGTTTTGTCTATACCAAAAATCTTATGTTTTGTCTAAAACCTTTTTTTGTCATTCGTTATAAATGGAGATATACGGATTCGTCACGAAATTCGATCACAAAATCCATTATATAATTTATTCTCAGACGAGAAAGTAGAGAATAATCTATTACACCACCTCCATTCCTACCAATAAAAGTGAGTTCACCTTCCGTATCCCGTCCATGATTGCCATTTAAAATTCCAAGGTTTAAATTTCCGCATAATTCCAGCAGTTCCTGTCCATCGTTATTGAAGACAGAATCTTTACTTTTTCTAGAATTTGCTCTCGCTCCTTGACGAGCGAAATCCGAAAATACTTCCTACTCAAGTATCCGTGTCATCTAATACTAGTAAACCAGTATTTGAATATCTCTGCCTCAACGAGTCTAAGAAATCATTGATTGAAGACTTCTGAAGCGTATAAAGACAAACCCTGTAAGTGACTCTTTGTAAACACAATGTAAATCTCCGTACTTTGAATTACTATACGAAACCAAAAGAAATTACCTTAATTTGTAGCATTTCCGTAATAAACTTTATTAGACTAGCCTGAAATAAGCACATAAAACTACCTGGGTACCGACCTCTTTTCCCTCTGCTTTAAAAAAATCAAATTGCTGTAAAAAAACATTTTCAATTTTCCCATTCTTTCGTCAGGTTTCAACGAAACATATTATATCAAACGCATTTATTTAGGCCTGCAAGTCATTATTTTTAAGCATAGACCCGAGACTTTCGATGTTCCATCATCCTATTCTTAAATCCTAATCTTGCCTATTCTGCGATCTGCTGGATTCCGACTCACCGCGAGATTCCTGCCGCTGCATATTGTCTGCAACAGCCATCGCCCTCGCCACCGAACCGCTCGGAATCCGACGAGTGCCGCGAGCTTCGTCTGGAACGTGAGGGAGCTCGCCAACGTGAACGCGAACAAAACCGCGTGCTAGGCGGCGCCCGAGGTGGTAGTACCACCCACAGAACGGGGCGGCCGCGGTCACGGCTGCAGCCGCAGTCGTGGGGTGGAGGGGCCTTGCGGGTGGGGCGGTTGCCCGGAGGGAGTATTCGCCTCCTGGGGTTCTGCTCCCTCGCAGTGTTTGCCGCCCTCCCCCGCACCTCCCCTCCCACGCTCGCCGACTGGCCGACAGGACTCCCGACAGGACAATCTAGTCGAATGGAATCGCCACCTGTCGTGCCCTAGATATCGCCTACTGTAAAGGAAGAAATTAATCCGTACGTGTTTGTTGCACTTATCAGCTGCAGTCGTGCTAGAAGCGCACACCGCAATTCGGGGTTGCGTGCAGCAGCGCCTGCCTCTTCCTGAATGAGGCCAATTTGGCCACAGTCATGCGCGGCTGTCCGCCGCGCCGTTCGGTCCTGTGCGCGCGCTCGATGTCGTGCAGCTCCAGGCTGACACAGCTGCTCGGCTAAACTGAGAATTCACTTTTCCAAATTCGCCTATGACTCATGCCGTTGCTCCAGGAAGCCAGTGACAATAGTATTGTTCTCAACGTAATCAACCTTGCGCGCCAACCGCTCATTTGAGGTCTGCAGTCGATGCTCTTCATTCTTTGCCAATGTCGCTGTGCCTTGTAAAACGTATATTTTGCCAATTAGCTCATTGTGGTTATTTTTATGCTTTCCAGGATATCAGCATTAGTAGAGGATCCTGGGTTCAGCTTCAACGCAAATATTTGGAAAATGTGGGAAGTATTCTATTTTACGAATGTATCATTCAAGTAGGTCAATTTTGCCACCAGTGCTACGACAAAATTGTGATACTTGTGGTGAACACGATTACTGTACACATTATTACACGTTGCGCCAACGGTTCTTCTGGCGACCGCCTAAGCAAAGTTCAGGGGCAAAGTAGGCATTTCGCAATACCTGCGTGTACAACGTTTTGCCGACCACTTTTTAATGCAGATTTTCTTATGGGTAAAATTGAAAGCAATAGAAATGGACCATCTCAGAAGATCTTTGAGAATCTCCCGCCGAGAACACGTAAACAATGAAGCAATAAGGGAAAGGGCGCAGTCTCAGTATAACATCGTTGACAGAATCCAAGAAAGGCAGCTTCTCTGGCTCGGGCATGTATTAAGAAAGGGAGAAGATAGATGGCCAAAGAAAGTTATGCTATATCAACCGGCAGGAAGGAAAAGAAGAGGAAGACCTAGAATATCGTGGTATGCAGGAGTACAAGAAGCCATGCGTGTAAGGAATATTGAAGAGGAGGAAGAAGTATGGCGAGACCGAGACATGTGGTGTCTTAGGTGCGGGAAGCAGCGACAGCTGTAGGACCCCCGCAGTTTAAAAAAAATCTTAAGGGGTTCGTGCTCGATATAAGGGAAAAGTAAAAAAAACGTCATATTCTTATCTGGTACAAACTATGAAAATTTTCCTCAATTTATAACGTAGTGAAAGGAGGTATACTTGTTCTTTTATTACTTTGTATTTGTCTTAGGATATCGTGATATATGAAGCCAAGTTAGATTCATCTGCTTTCACAAATATTCCTTTTCTTTATATTTGAACAGTAGGGCGATCAACAATTCTTCTTAATATCCTCAACATCTCTTGAACAGTTTTATCCGATTAAAACGTTTTTGTTCTCGTTATTTGGAAAGAAGGGAAAGACCGTAGATGGATTGAAATTGGACACTGGGGTTCCGCGCTTTTTGGGGCTGGTGAATCCATCCAAAACAATAAATAAAGAAGATATTTAAGGTTTTCCCTACACTAAGTATTAACGTTGACATGTAGAACAAAAATATGTTTTTTTCTTTTTCAATGTTTTATTTTTTCGATACGAAAACAATTCCATTAATGAATCCGCAAAATCCCGTTTTACTTTACAATTTTTAGTCTTTGTGAATTTTGTTAAATTTTTGCAAGATATCATAGTCTCAAAAACCTCCATTAAAAAGCTAAAAGAACGTTAAAAATGTTAAAAAAGAGCAGAAAAGATGATATTGCACAAGATTAGAACAAACGTAAAAAGTTCAGCTAGAAAGGAAGCCCTACTGATTTCGAATCAATTTCCACAAACGGCGCATTTTATTTGTTTATTTGAAACCGAGAGAAAAAACTGACAATTTCCCCTCTGTATCTCATTTATAACCTAATAGCTAAAGTAGCCCGCGTTGTTCGGGTATTTTCATAATAATTTTGTTAGACAGGAAGAGGAATTCCATCAACTCTCGCTCTACGGTGGCCTATCTATTCCATTGTATCCCCGCTCTTCCCAGCCCTGCTCCCTATATGGCTTGCTCCCATCTGACAATATCCCATCTTCCTCGCTCACATATTGATATTTTTTCTTATTGCACTGCCCAGCCCCAAACTTTATAATTGAAAATAATCAACAAATCTAAACCAAAAGAAATAAATTACATGTACTCATGCGTATTCTTTTCTGGAATTTTATTTATTATACCATAACTTTCTATTGCTACATTGTAAAATACTTTTCTACATTTTTCTACTCGTTTAAATGTTTTTGACGCATATATTACAAAGAAAAGTTTAAAATTGATCTTTGATGCCACGACAAGATAATTGACGTTTAAAATGTAATTTTTCGTTTAATTAACTAAATATGCTCATTAATTCCATGAAAAATCGTTGATTATCTCTATGTTAATAGCACACGTGCAATTAAAATTCCTCCCTGCAATTAAAAATACACACATACCAATCAGCAATGAGAAAAGCTGCCAGAACGTTTAATTAAGAAACTATAACACAGATGTAACCAAGGTATTTGCAGTCGTCTATGAAACGTGAACAAAAATGTACATCACATATTACGTACCTACAACAACTCCACATAAACACCAAGTGAATAAAACTAAATTGGGGAAGTGAACGTTAAGATATCTGACTTATGGATCAACATAAAATAATTAATGTGAATAAATTAAATGTTTTCCATATAAAACATTTGGTGTTAGGATTACAAATGAAGAAAATTTAAAATTTAGATGTGTTTACCAGTTCCAAAATATATGCTAAAACAAAACTGTCAGAACGACTAGTTTTTTCTTCAATGTTGAATTCTCTCTCATATCTGTCTTTACTTTTCGTGGGAAGTAATGTTTTCATGACTTTGTCAACTTCTTCTAATATATTATCCACAATATCTTCAGTACCTTCCATATGCGAACATTTCTTGCAAACAAACACAATGCAACATCCACTAAAATATATATTTTTCAGAAGCAATACTACGTCATGAAATGCTTACTGCGGGTGGAAAAGATGTGCTTGAATTTCTTAAAATTTGAATTATTCGTGAACAGAAACGAAAAAATATTGAATATAAGATGTGTATAAAGGGATATAATTGCACTCATGGTATATACGAAAACTCACTCCTATCGTCACTCGTTTTCTTGAACTTACCATTCATGCAATTATTCCCGTTTTTATACACTCGTTTCGTTAATTACTATAAAATGCTGTCAATAGAATTCAAGTACGCATTTTAAGGTTGTTGATGATTAGTGGCCTACAGAAACGTAGCGTTTACCACCCAGACAATTATAATATCTCAAAACATCGGAGATCACAGTAGATCGTCGATTGAGACAATTTTTTCTATTATCTAAAACATCTTTCTGGTTCTATTTTCAGGAACCTTGAAATACAGCACTGACACACGTTCAGTTCCTTTGAATATCCATTTTCCATTACTATTTTACTTAAGTTATTCTTATTATTGCCTAACTTACTACTTACTCACATCATTTTAAATAATCATTTCTTTACCACTCAATGGTACGCTTTTACCCTCAACTATAATAAAACACTTCCCTAAAAAATTCATCCATCTGTCACAGTTTCTGCATAATTCATAAATCATTCATAATATGTTACACTTTCGCATGTGCTACCCGTAATTACGTAAGATCATGCTTATTTTACTACAACTAAACCAATATCTCATGCAGTACACGTGTGTGCATTCATACCTTTTACTGCAATAATAATCACATCAATCAGCAAAATAACATTTTCCAATTATTTAATATCTCTTGTTCACTTAAAACATTCACGCCTAGATGAAATTAAAATCAATATCCAAGTTACTTTTATAAATAGAGTGAAGAAAAACGGTCAGAATCGTTCTTAAATAAGAACATTTCGGATTAGACAATTGAATGTAAAATAAAGAAACAGCTATCTCCTATCCTATAGATACGCAATTTTGTGGACTGATGAATACAATCCTAGATCGAAGTCATCAACCCCTCATTGGCGTGCAGCTAAATTATTTCACATTGATGCACTCTTGAATCTGTGATGTAATGCTTGGCAAAAAAATCAACAAAATTAATTATTTCGTAATTATATTAGTTTTTGGTTGTAAACCATAGCCTATTGTACTCCTGGCCTTCAAAGGAAGTTAGAACCAAAGTTAATCAAAATGGATCAGTAAATTTAGTGATTTTCTGACGGAAAGAATTTCTATTACTGTAATATTAGAAAAAGGGAAGGAGAAGAGATCCCTATTCAAGCTATTTGGAACAGAAAAGCAACATATTTTGGACACATATTCAGACATAAAAATCGTTAATTAGTATTTTTTACTGCAAAATAATTGGAAGAAAAATTGGAAGACCTAGAATGAAAATCTTAGAAGAATTTCAAAAAAGGACTAAACATTACTATCTTTACAGAGATGAAAAAGGACAGTGGAGAATAGAATATCACGGGGAAACAACATAACAGTTTCGCCTTCCAGATGATGATAATGATGACTCATTTTACAGCCGGATTTTCGAGCTGTAACTCAACGCAATAGTCTCTTTGTATAGGATTAGTAAAAGTTTCAAATTGACTTATAATGTTCGTAAAGTAATACCCAATATTTTTTAACCCCTTTGTATTTGTGGTTAAATATTACTTTTAGCATTTCAACTGTGAAAGGCACATTTAAAAAACGATGCAATATAAAATGTTACATATTTTTGTCATGTGATATTGCAGTAGTCAAGTGAATGTACACTCCTGCAACTCGTCTGGGGAAGAGCATGAAATGATGAATGTAATGAAGAAACATGAGAACTAGAAAAGCCTGAAAATGCGTGTCATCATTTTAATTAGATGATCAATAAATTAGTACGTTTCTTTCGTTTTTCAAAAAAATAATTTAATCTCAATTTCAAACTCCTCATTGGATACTTTTCATTTAAAGCAACCGGATGAGAGAGGAAGAGTAGAGTAAGTATATATAAGTTTTATCCGAGAACAGATTATATTGGTAAGCTTAGAAGCAATTTCCATTGCCTGGAAGTTTGAATTAAGAGTAAAGACGGAAGGCAGGCGCGGTCGCCTGCGCGTCGCCACTCCAAACAAAGGAAATTCCGATTCATTTCAGTTTAATTTACGTCAGTTAAAGTTAGTTAACCGGCCCGTCTCCCAAGTCTCTTCTTCTTTCCAAATCTCTGAAAGCTACGGTGCCTCTCGTGTTATGCGATAGTGTCGTTGAACTGAGGTATTTGATGTTTGTAATTACATTTTATATACTCGGGTTATTTAAGTTAAACTTTACAAGACAATTGTTCTAATGCGAATAAACCATGACCTCGTTTATCTGTCATCAACATCAATCACCTTTCCGAGGATGAATATTCAAATTTAAACGAAAATAAAATAAATTGGAATGTTGATCGATATTCGTATGATAACATCTTATTACAATACTCTATTTGTAATTAAATTTGTCCAAATAATCTCGTATATGATAATTCTCCACATCTGCATTGTCATAAGGTATCTTATGATATTTATTTTGTAAATAACTTCACACACGTTGTTTGTCAAAGAGTCTCTATCTCTATTCCTTGTGTCTTCATCTACTCTGTGATGTTGGGGCATTGTCTCGTCTTCTCTCCAACAACTTCATTTTTTTTCACTTTACACTAGAATGGCTTCCTGTATTCTTTCCTCTCTTCGACTATGTTCCCCTGTCTCCATTAATATCCCTCTTTTATCATTTCCTCTTTCTCTTTTCTTTCTTTCCTCTATCCTAAATTTGATTTTTCTACATTACTATTCCACTTTCTATCTACAATGCATTTAATTCTTAAACGCATTTGTTTCAGTTTTGACACTCAATGTCTACTAATTAATATTTACATAAAATGTCACTCCAGATATTTGAATTTTTTACAACACGAATAATCTTTTTCTGGACTACTTTAACAGTATGTACCTTTACACGACTGTCGTTTTTGTATGCGTTTGGTGAAAGAGAAGGTTTATCCTTGAAAATAGATTTTATTACATGGGAGTTTTTTTTTCTTTTTTTTCTCCCTTTCAAAAATTCAAAATTTAAGTAGTATATGACTTAGTGTAGGGTTCACAGAATTTTGAAAATGTGCACACATTTCAGTTTTCCCCATAGCACGTCATACGCAGTTTTAACTGTTTTTTTTGACGTAAAATAAATAAATAAATAAATAAATAAATAAATAAAATAAATTTTCATATATCATGAAGCTTTCGAAATGTGTTGCATGATTTCCAAATGAACTCTCTTATCTTGGGACCACTGGAAGCAGTACTGTTTATGAATCTTACTTCTCCTGTAGACTAACTCATAACCCTTCAGATGATTTCGTCGTATTCGTTTGCAGCCTGTGGCGCCAGGTGGAGCGAAATTACTCTGCGCAGCGCGTCACTTGCATGCGGCGCCGCGCCGGTCGCCTTCACTCGCTTTATTTACGACCGGGCACGGCTTCATTAAGACGTGGCTCCACCGCAGTCGAAGCAATACCCCGAAGGATGCTG
This sequence comes from Teleogryllus occipitalis, assembly GCA_011170035.1. NCBI lineage: Eukaryota > Metazoa > Arthropoda > Insecta > Orthoptera > Gryllidae > Teleogryllus > Teleogryllus occipitalis. The sequence continues at coordinate 192,983 of BLKR01001479.1, forward strand.
TCAGCATCCCCGAAAGCATCCCCACCAGCATCCTCGCTGTATTCCCGCGGGGATCCCTGCCGTCACCGCCGACGGCATCCGCGCCATCATTCCCACCGGTATTGCACAACAACGCCAGCACCTCCGTTGGCGTATCCGCTGACGTCCTCACCAGCCCGACATCATTGCTGGTATCTCTTCCGGTGTCCCCTCTGGCATCGCCAGCAGCATCCTTACTGCCATCCCTGCCGGCATCCCTTCCAGCGTCTTCTCCAGCATCCCTGGCAACATCCTCACCGGTATCCTCGCCGGTATTCCTTCCGGTTTCTCCGGCATCCCCGGCAACATCCTCACCGGCATCCCGGCGTCCCTTACGGCATTCCCGGCAGCAACCTCACCGGCATCCCTTCCGGCTTCTCCGGCATTCCCAGCAGCATCCTCACCGGCATCCCGGCGTCCCTTACGGCATTCCCGGCAGAAACCTCACCGGCATCCCTTCCAGCTTCTCCGGCATTCCCGGCAACATCCTCACCGGCATCCCTTCCGGCTTCTCCGGCATTCCCGGCAGCATCCTCACCGGCATCCCGGCGTCCCTTACGGCAGTCCCAGCAGCATCCTCGCCAGTATTCCTTCCGGCTTCTCCGGCATTCCCGGCAACATCCTCACCGGCATCCCTCCCGTCGTCCCTCACGGACTCTCCGACATTCCCGGCAGCATCCTCACCGGCATCTCGGCGTCCCATACGGCATTCCTGGGAGCGTTCCCAACAACGCCCCCCACGAGCGATCCCCCCTGCGGCGACCACGATCCATCTCATCAAGTTTGAATCCCCTCCTTCCTGCCTCCACGACGTGCGTACTGTACCCCCTTGCCTTCAAATCACCTTGGTGTCAAAACTGCGCCTCCGCTCGTGTTGCGCTCTTCATTACTGCGCCGGGGACAAAGGCGATAACCTCGACCACGCTTATGAGAAAGCGGTGCAGCGTTGTGAGTAGCATGGAAGGGGGAGGTGGCTGGGTCGCCATTTCAGCAATAATGTGGTAATGATAGCGTTTTCAGGGGGCGGCACAGCGACAGCCCTGCGGGGAGTTTGCGGTGGCGACGAGGGCGCTGTGCCTCTGTCGGGGAAGAAACGTGTATTATAGAAAAAAAAGAAAAGAAAACAGGCGCTAGGTAATTTACTGTGGGCGTTCACAACTGAGGCGGATAGTAGCACAGCTTGTTTGAACCGTAACTTTCCTTTCTTTAATTAATTTTGTGGAGAACCCCAGTAATTTCAATTTCGTCTTGTCAAGTCTCTCTTATTGTGGTGAAACAGTGCAGATAATTGCGAAACAAGACAGAATGCACACTACCTACCCAATTAGAGCTTCATGCGCAAGTGAGCACAATTCTATATTGACAAGTATAATACCGTGGGTCGTGTCTCCTAATTAATTACAACGATTGATTTTTGTTAATTATTCGTTCAAGATAGATAGCATTTTAAAATGCTCCTGCATTATACTTTAATTTTTAGATCACTGAATATTATTCACTTCAGGATTGGACAATGAAAATCAATCCTCATTTCAATAAAATGTTCTTGTGTAGTTAATTTGAGGAGCAAGTATTCAAAAGGTTACATGTCCATTTGGCAAAAGTTGAATCCTTCTGTCGTTTTTGTCTAGAATTTTATTTTCATGAAAAACCCTGAGGTGACATGCAATACATTAAATAGTACTCTATTCGTTGAATTAAGGATTGTGTTAAAAACTGTAAAATTTGTGCCATATTTTCCATTTTTATCAGAAGTGGACATGTCACGCTTTGAATGTTTGCTCCTCATTTCTCTCCTTATACCCTAAAGCCAATGAAGCTCACATGAGTTTCTAGACAATTCATTTCTGTATTCCAAGTAACGAATGAGTTTTGCTTTAGGCTCCAATAAAAAAAGTACGTTACCGTCATCAGTCTAAATGAAATTTTGCAAAGATCTAATCGGTTAAAATATAATTCAAATTAAAATATTACGATTCTTTAAATAACGTAGTACGTTTTTGACCTTAAAAATAATGCAGTAATATTACTGATACAATAAATCATTTATATTGTAGTAAAACTGGGAAAGAAGGCGGAAACTAATAAATGTAATCTTTGTAGAAACATTTACAACAATTTTTATGATAAATTACAGAATATTCCGGATCTTGAGATTTGACCGAGGTAGGATGTATAATAGTGTGGGTGTAAAACCCGATCCAAATTGGATGTTTTCTTGTGTTGTAGCATCGTGCAGTTCTCCCAACTGCCGTGACTCATTTTTCAATTCTCTCTCTTTCGTTGTATTTGTAGTTACTATCCCCATAATGGGCTATGAGGGCCGAGATGGATCTTTGAAACATCTCTTCTCTCACGACAGTAATTACAAAAATTTGGAAATGTGCTCAAAGGCTGTCTCCGAAACTGAGAGGGGAAGGTAAGGTTCCCGCCCAGAAAAATTAATACATTGTACAAACTGATGCGTAACGAAACGATGAGTGCGGGGAATATGCGATGAGGGAAGATGACCAAAGTGAGGTCGAAAGATTCGTATTCTAAGCCAAAAATGCTCCAATGCTCCCCAAGAAAGCAAATTCTAAAACTTTCGTGGAATAAGATACAATACTTCTTCTATACTACGTAAATCGTATGTCGGAAAGAAAATTAATCCCGGTAAATGAATCTGATATTCTACTACATAACTTACAGAAAAAGTAAGTATCTATCATTGATGTTACCTATCTTGTAGATCACAACATAAAGAAATTAAAAAAATCATAATAAATTCTACCATCAATAGAATTAAAAAAATAACTTCAGCTGGTCGGGATTAAACTAATTATCGGCACCTAGTTTGGCAACTGGTTTGTTAACACAACAAAGTATTATTTGAAAATCAATAGGTATTTTTTCTCTTAAAATTATTCTAGGAGGAGAGGCAGTTCTTGAAACCTATTAGAATGTTCGCACGATTCTAAATACGTAAAGGCATGTGGTGTGTTTTAATAGATCCCCAAAACTTCTGTGAAAAAAAAAACTCAGAAAAGAAACTTAATAAATAATAACAATATTAATAATGGTATTTTCGCTCTTACGAATAATCATTTTTAATGTTCGCAATACGAAATGAAACGCAGTTATATTCCTTTATGAAACCAATTTAGACCGCACTGCTGATGTGATTGACTATTACATTTTTGTTCTGTGGAATTTAATTGGAATAATTTAAATGAAATATTATATTAACTTTGCTTTTGAATTTGGGTGTTTGCACAGGTTTGGCATTTGCATCAGCTGAACGAAATGTGGTAAATTAACAATTCTGAATTAGCCTATAGCAACTCGGCAACGGAATTTTGTTACTCAATGTAAATTTGCATAGAGCTCTCTCCGCACCAGATCCCTAATAAAGTTCATAAATTTTGTTTTCAGTGTCACAAAACAATCAAATCCCATTTAAAAACACAGTCGCATTTGACACAACTTGCATACCTAATTTATTCTACACGTAGATGAAATCCCTTACTCAATTTGCAACCAACGCGGGAGTAGAGGCCATGGGTTCTCTATGCAGAGTGCCTCCACGCCGAAGTATTGAAACAGACTTTCGTAAAATTAGCGTCGCAAAGTTTTCGAAAATATAACAATTAATCTGAAAACATGTTGACTATTTGTTTCTTATACGCAATAAATGTTGACTATTTAAAAAAAATTAACTTACGCAAAACAAAATTGTTGTTTTTGAAATGAAACATTCCGTAAAGTTGATATGTTAGTCTGACAATAACAAACAAGATAATATAGAGATAAATAAAAGAAATAACCTAAAATTATAGCTTCTTGTTGTTAATTAATTGCGCTAAAAGAAAATTCGTCGCTCTAAAACTAATACCAAAATTCGATTGATTGATTGATTTTTTCGTGTTTCCGGGCGCGTCAACTGCTTTGGTCATTAGTCCCGTTAGTGTAGTGCATGTTTTTCTCGGGAAATGGCGGTGATTTTCCCCCGCTGGATGGCGAGATCCGGCACCGACCTACCGTCGGCTAGTCGGGTTTCCCCCTAACCAGGACTCTCCCACCAGCGGGGCACCGCCCCAGCCGGGTTCAAGCTCTGAGCTCCCGACCAGTCTCCGGGAATATGTAGAAGTGTAGTGCATGTTAGTGTAAGTGTGTGTGTAAGGGGAGAGGTTAGGACAAGGAAGAGTTAGGAAAGATCGTGCGCGGTCCGTTTGGTAGGGTACTCCGGCATTCACCTGGTGTTGATCGGAGAAATCACGGAAAACTACCTATCAGAGCAGCCGGCCGCTAGAATTCTCCTCCAGACAGCGACTGAATTCGACCTAGCTGAAAAGCTAGTGTCGAAAATCCTGCCGTCGTCAGGACTCGAACCTAGGACCTCCCGGTCAGAGGCGCTGCAGTGACATCAGTTGATGCACTGAGCTACCACTCTCGGTCCAAAATTCGAAATTTAGCCAAATTGATGTGCAGGAGCCCGGAAATTACTAGCAAACTAAGACATTTCAGAGGTAAATAAAAAATAACTAGACAAGAAGCTGTGGGATTTTTGTTTCCTATTAATAACAAATTATCAACAAATAAGAAACACTTTTTAGATGAATTTATAGTATTTTCGAAAGCTTTGCCTAGCTAACATTACGGAGGTTTGAAACCGAGCTTGTGCGTCCGGCTCTTGTGCGAACAAACAACTCAGGGTTTGAGAAGGAGGGGGCCGAGGGAGGCGGGGTGACGTGCGAAGCCCCGGGTGGGCGGGCAGTGCGAACGGGAAGGGGGGAGAATGTAGTCGCCTCCAGTGCCGCTAAAATGCGTCTCCTGTGAAAGGCTCCTAATGAGGCTCGGCCCTCCACGCTGCTTCAATTACCTCCCCTCACGACCGATCCACACCGGGCCTTCCTCCTCTCCTTTCCCCTTTACGCTCTCCTATTTTGGCGCACTTTCTTCTTAGAGGGTTTTAACATGTGTTCCTGACTCCTCTCTCAGGTTCAATGGTCTCGCAGTATGGAAACGATTAAAAAAATAATTCTTAAAATATTAAATACAATGAGGAAGCAGTTCGCTAGGTGTTGATCTGAGAAACCACGGAAATCTACCGATCTAGTAGGAGGCCGCTAGAAATAAACCCCAAACAGCAGCTGATTTCAACTTATCTATGCAGCTAGTGCCGAAAATCCTGCCTCCGTCGGGGCTCGAACTCTACGACCTTTCGACCAGAGGCAATGTAGTGACATCAATTGATGCCCTGAGTCACCACGTTTCTACAAGCTCAAGAATAATGGAATGTCCCTCATTCCGAAGTTTCGCAGATGGGTGATTTTTCCTGACTAAGAATGTCCCCCACTCTTTCAGAATTTTCGCTCTCTGTCTTTTGTCCGATACAGCTTACCACATATAAAGAGGGAATGTCGGCGTCCAATTAAGTTATAACATTTTTATCGAAATCCGTGTCGTGCCAGGTAAAAGACATACTAGTGGGTTGCAGTTCGCAAACCTGTGGCGAGGAAAAAATTGTAGTCAGACTTTAAGTAGGAATAGGAACTTCGGAGCATATTTTGGATGATGTTCAATATAAAATTAGACCTTCTTAATCCGGTGATTTGGTATAAAATAGTTTATTTCAGCTGGTGTTATGAATATTGTTGGAATTTGGTATGGTTTGAATCTGTCAGGAATCGTTTGTGGTGTATGAGTTCATGGGAATTATGAGTGTTCTGGCAAAATTTGATGGTATGAGGTTGTTATTATTGAAGGTCTCACATATGATGTTTGGGTCTTTTAGATTAGGAAGATAAAATAAATCGTTTAATCAAAGTAAATAAACTGAGGTTGTCTGGTATCAAGTCTCTATTTCTGCTTAAGATCTTTTCGATCGCGTAGCGATCATCGTCAGAGCTTGTAGCTGCTGGGCGGAAAACGAAGTTCTGCCGAAGTTCAGAACTTCGTTTTCCGCCCAGCAGCTACAAGCTCTGACGATGATCGCTACGCGATCGAAAAGATCTTAAGCAGAAATAGAGACTTGATACCAGACAACCTCAGTTTATTTACTTTGATTTAATAAGGTATCTACATCACCAACAGTCTAATTAATAAAATCGTTTAATTTTACTCATTAGAGTGAGATAGTCTTGAGCAATAAGTATTATACGACTGTTCACATCAGTAAGGGTTCAGTAAATCCTTCACCATTACAGCTATCCGGGCCTGAAATAAATTACCAGCGAGTCTAAAACAATAAAATACTTTCCGTAAATTCAAAAACGAATTAACTACTTGGGTAAGCAATAATGACAAATAGAATGCCATTAACGTCCTCTTCAATCTTCAGACTTTTTCCATTTCCAAGCACCCTGTCACCGTCCCCCTAAACGCCGCACTTTCCTCACTCTTTAAATTCATAATTCCGCCCCATACCTCATTACTCTATTCTCACAGCCTCTCACACCATCTAAATTATTAACAACCACATATTTTTCTGTGTATCCTAATGAAATTGTTCAAATAAAATATTTAAAAGTGATTAGCCCCACTCCAAATAAAATGCTAAAATACTTATAGCTATCTTCATACTGTCATCATTACTATCTTGCAATATATTGGCATTAAGTATAAATACAATTGGTGTTGAGATCCTATTGTACTCAGACATTGTTCCTTAATACTGTCAATATTGTATTTTAAATTACGTGTACTATTAACTTATAGAGTATTGTGCTTCTTTGGTGTTAAAATGTATATTTATATGAAGTGCTAATGTATATGTTCTTCTTCCTCCTTTTCTTCGCTTTTTCTTACTTCCCTTTCCTTCACAGGTTTTCCCGTTTTTGTCTTTATGATTCCCTACCCCTGAATGCCTTTTCTCCTCTCTTTCAATACTATGCATATCATATACTGCTCTATTAATGTTCGGCTGTAAGCCGCCATCCTGATTGAGGTTTTCTGGGTTTACTCAGTCGCTTAAGGCATATGCCAGCTGGCACTCCCAGACGTAAATGTACAGCTTGACCCGCCCTCTTAAATTTTACTACTCGGTATTAATGTAGATGCAGTGGTTAGACCGAAGAGCAGGTCTTATAGCCTGAGCTTCCCCAATAATAAATATATTATTATTATTATTATTATTATTATTATTATTATTATTATTATTATTATTATTATTATTATTATTAAGGCCATTCAATTTTCTTCTTAGATAAGGAAGCTGGGCCCTGCGGTGGCAGTTGCACCTCATCAAGTTGATATTGAAATACTTGTTGTTTTAGATTCCACCGTGACAGCTGAATTTACTGGGCTATTTGCAATTTTGTTTGCTGGTCTTGCTCATCAGTGGGTTGAACTTCTTCTTTCATTTCGTTCCCACTAACGCTATAATAAATGCGGTTATTTCTTATGTATATTAGTGTTTTTGGAAGAAACACATCCACCGTCCAGCCCGGTTTTGCATTAGGTTTCTTCACACTTGTTAGTATAATTACATCTTCAACAGTGGCGGTGATCATGATACATTGGCTCGCCTGTACGTTTTCCACTGCTAGGGTCGGGTTTGATCCTCGGCCACTCCATGTGACATTTTTGATGGAAACCATGAGGATGAATTGATGGCCGATAGTGAGCTCTCGGCAGATTTTTCCCAGATTCTCCCAATTTATCAGTCTCTCATTTCACCATTTGGTCAACATCATTCACTTTCTTATCATTATGTTTAACAACTCGCATTTCTATTAGTATTACTCATGTGCTTCATTGGAGTTGGTAGTAAAATGGTTCGTATACTCCAATAAATAAGGATATAAATGTATCTTAAAGTACAGGAGGTTTATCCCGAAGTGCTTTTTTGTGATCTATTAACATTTTTACAACTAGTATTAACATTTAATTTTGCATGAAATCATATCACTGAATAATTAATAGTATTTTACCTATTTCCATTTTTTGTACGCCACAGGAAATAAGATCCGTACTTCTGTACACATGAATATATAGTTTAGGAGAAAACAGAGGATTCTAGTTCTACTTAAAAATGCTTTTATAAATAGAACGGGCATTTTTGAGTATGTTGGCACTTGAGAAAAATATTTATCGTAGCCTCATTTTATTTTTTAGCTACAATGTTTCCATCTGTTCTATTTTTACAGCTGTACAAACATTACAACGGAAACCAAACAGATGTAAATATAAAGGTCTTTCCTAGAACATGCACAAAGCAACATAATGACATGCAGGTCGCCGGAAAGGCCAATCTCATTCCGCGGCGTAATGCCGTCGCATCAGTCCGGGCTCCTCGCAGCGGCGCGCATTGTTTAGGCCCCGGCGCTGTGTCACCGAGCGGCGCGTATGTCGCGCGTGAGCGCACCGCCGCCCCGCCCCCACCCCACCCCAACCTACCCCACCCCACCCCACCCTCCTTCCCCTCCGCCTCAGCGATCGCTCGGCACGCTGCTACCGCCACGTCCGTGCTGTGCCATTGGGACCGTCCCGCTGCTGGCGCCACCGCCGCCGCTTAGAACCCCACCGCCGTCCAGCCATCTCCTGCACTCCCACCCCACCCCACTCTCCTTCCCCTCTGCCTCAGCGATCGCTCGGCACGCTGCTACCGCCACGTCCGTGCTGTGCCATTGGGACCGTCCCGCTGCTGGCGCCACCGCCGCCGCTTAGAACCCCACCGCCGCCCAGCCATCTCCTGCACCCCCACCCCACCCCACTCTCCTTCCCCTCTGCCTCAGCGATCGCTCGGCACGCTGCTACCGCCACGTCCGTGCTGTGCCATTGGGACCGTCCCGCTGCTGGCGCCCCGCCGCCGCTTAGAACCCCACCGCCGTCCAGCCATCTCCTGCACTCCCACCCCACCCCACTCTCCTTCCCCTCTGCCTCAGCGATCGCTCGGCACGCTGCTACCGCACGTCCGTGTTGTGCCATTGGGACCGTCCCGCTGCTGGCGCCACCGCCGCCGCTTAGAACCCCACCGCCGTCCAGCCATCTCCTGCACTCCCACCCCACCCCACTCTCCTTCCCCTCTGCCTCAGCGATCGCTCGGCACGCTGCTACCGCCACGTCCGTGCTGTGCCATTGGGACCGTCCCGCTGCTGGCGCCACCGCCGCCGCTTAGAACCCCACCGCCGCCCAGCCATCTCCTGCACCCCCACCCCCCCCACTCTCCTTCCCCTCTGCCTCAGCGATCGCTCGGCACGCTGCTACCGCCACGTCCGTGCTGTGCCATTGGGACCGTCCCGCTGCTGGCGCCACCGCCGCCGCTTAGAACCCCACCGCCGCCAGCCATCTCCTGCACTCCCACCCCACCCCACTCTCCTTCCCCTCTGCCTCAGCGATCGCTCGGCACGCTGCTACCGCCACGTCCGTGCTGTGCCATTGGGACCGTCCCGCTGCTGGCGCCACCGCCGCCGCTTAGAACCCCACCGCCGTCCAGCCATCTCCTGCACTCCCACCCCACCCCACTCTCCTTCCCCTCTGCCTCAGCGATCGCTCGGCACGCTGCTACCGCCACGTCCGTGCTGTGCCATTGGGACCGTCCCGCTGCTGGCGCCACCGCCGCCGCTTAGAACCCCACCGCCGTCCAGCCATCTCCTGCACTCCCACCCCACCCCACTCTCCTTCCCCTCTGCCTCAGCGATCGCTCGGCACGCTGCTACCGCCACGTCCGTGCTGTGCCATTGGGACCGTCCCGCTGCTGGCGCCACCGCCGCCGCTTAGAACCCCACCGCCGTCCAGCCATCTCCTGCACTCCCACCCCACCCCACTCTCCTTCCCCTCTGCCTCAGCGATCGCTCGGCACGCTGCTACCGTCACGTCCGTGTTGTGCCATTGGGACCGTCCCGCTGCTGGCGCCACCGCCGCCGCTTAGAACCCCACCGCCGTCCAGCCATCTCCTGCACTCCCACCCCACCCCACTCTCCTTCCCCTCTGCCTCAGCGATCGCTCGGCACGCTGCTACCGCCACGTCCGTGCTGTGCCATTGGGACCGTCCCGCTGGGCGCCACCGCCGTCGCTTAGAACCCCACCGCCGCCCAGCCATCTCCTGCACCCCCACCCCACCCCACTCTCCTTCCCCTCTGCCTCAGCGATCGCTCGGCACGCTGCTACCGCCACGTCCGTGCTGTGCCATTGGGACCGTCCCGCTGCTGGCGCCACCGCCGCCGCTTAGAACCCCACCGCCGTCCAGCCATCTCCTGCACTCCCACCCCACCCCACTCTCCTTCCCCTCTGCCTCAGCGATCGCTCGGCACGCTGCTACCGCCACGTCCGTGCTGTGCCATTGGGACCGTCCCGCTGCTGGCGCCACCGCCGCCGCTTAGAACCCCACCGGCGCAATTCCCTCGTTCCACCACTGGTTGCTGGTCCGTTACCCTCATCCCTCCAGCCCCACTAACACCTCCAACCCCACACTACCACTGCCGCCACCCCATACCAGGGCCAAAGCTTGAAAAGCTAGTCAGAATGTGAAAACTTTGTTGATGATTACGATTCTGAAGAAGAAATTTAAATAAAAAAGAATCCATTATGGCAGAATGAAATAGTCAAAAAAATAGATTTAAATAAAATACGAAATGTGGAGCCAACTGATGTAGAAGGGCTGGTACAGAAGCAGAAACCCTCTTCTAATTACTATGGATTGTGACACTCTGAACATTGGCCTAATCAAATGTCACCTATGGTGAAAATACCCTAAATAATAACTTCGTTTTTTAAATGTTGACTTTATCTTTGGAAAGTGGCTTGTGTGCGTCGTTCCTGCCACCCAAAGCGCCCCTACCGCCATCACAGGCGCCCCCGCAGCCTCTGTCATTTCCGCCGCCATTTTGGTCGTTGCCGCTGCCATTTTACCATCACCTCTGACGTTATCGCCACCGCCGACCCCTCGCTGCTGCCGCTGGCCGTGGGGGCGCCCACGCTCCCCCGTCTGTCTGCCGCCCTCGCCGCCGCTCTCCGTTTGCTTCTTCCTCCCAAAGGGCGCGTTGTAATCGCGACATCCGGCGCTCGATGACACACGAAAAATACAGGAGCCGCAATGAGAGATGCTCGCTGAAAATGTCCACAGTTTTTCTCGGAATATAATGAAATGAATTTTGTCTCGGAAAATATAATGAATTTTCTCGTAATGAAATGGATTTCTGGGGGCGAGAGGAAGTGAATAAAACTATGTACGGGATTCGCCGAATCCCAATAATTATGTGGAAAATTGTCTAGGTTCCTATCGTTTTGCAACCTACAATAGTGAAAAATACTGAATTATGTAATATTAATTACTTAAATACTGAATTGTTACTAAACTATTGTCTTATTTATTAATTACTAGGAATACATAATTAAGTTTTATTATAATAAGTACGTGACTGTTAAATGTTGCAACCTAAAGTATGATTGTAATGATCAGTTATGTAGTTGTCACAGATATGATTGCTTTTAACGAGATACTATGATAAACTAGTAGTGCTGCAAGAAGCACATATTTTCTCGCATTGGTTTTAAATGCTCTGCAATATTATATTTCTACATAAACCTTCAAAAGTGATTTCAACCCGCAAATATTTTTTCCTCTTCGAGACCCGACGTCAGTGTCTCACAGGTAACTTGTCGACACTCCTACCACTTTCCTACACAAGACCCCCATGGTTGGCCCCGTAAGTTGGTCCCATGAGTAGTATATATATTGTATTTAAATTGCTTGTTGAGAGAATGATTAGTTTATTTAAATCGGTTCATACAGATGCAGAGAAAGACAACAATTAACTTGATGTGACATACGTTTTACAAATCGAATAAGAAAGTTGAAAACTTGTTTAAATGTTCAAAATACGAAAATCACACACACACACACTTTTAGTTTATTTAGTACCCTAATTGATTATATATGTGAGCAGAATTTCTTCAAATGATTTAAAATTAACCAGATTTAAAATTCTATAATAGTAAAAAGTGTATGGTGGTTTCAGTTCTAGAATTTCACATCCAAAAAATTAAGAAAATGTAAAAAAGTGTCCTTCTGGCGGTAAAGGATGGCAGGTGGGAAAGGAATAGGCAAAACCCAAAAGCTAGTCAAGGCAAAGGTGTTTAGAAAACTTACAAGTGTGAGAAAGTCTGTGCCATTCAATAGCATAGTCTTTTCTAAGATTTATCCACTTTATCGTTACCAGAGCCCAACTATAAGAGTTTTTGTTGCAAAAATTTGTCATTTTCCGACGCACTATTACATAACTTTCTCTTCTTACGAAGAATTCGTAAGGCGAGAAAGTAAAATGTCATATTGTAACGTAAAATGTTAGAAGATGAATATTTATTGAGCATTGTTCGTTAGATTTATATTTTGCACAGGCCCACACATTTATTACATCCGGATTTACATGAACCCGTTGGCATCAATTAACTATCTCGTAATGACAACAGCAAATTGTTGACAAAATATTCCAACGTTGGTTTTCTCTCTAAGTTTGTACCATTTCACATTACATGGGAGGCGCCTAGAAATTTTTTTTGTTAAATCGTATGCAAAATGAATTCCTAAAAATGTAAAGTACGGAAATCTGGAATGTTAAGGAAAATAATTGTTATTATCATTCTTTAACTGTTACGCCCAGGTTTTTTACAAATGTAATTAGAGGCTCCTTAAAGTTATTGTTAGATTCTCATTTTCTTAACGTGTATTCAAGTAACATCGCATTACAACCGTGATATTTCTCTAGCAATGATTCATTTATGTCATTTGTACTCTACGAACATTTAATGGTGTGTCATTAAAAAGATAATAGATCGGACATTGACGAATGTACGTGTATGGTAATCGAGTAACCTACGTTCGTCTGTCACTAAGAGTTAGACCCCTTCCGATCCATCAATCGAGACAAGTGAGGTGACTTTCGATGGTCTGTTGGTGGGGGAAGTGATCAGTTTTTGCGGATCCATCCAGAGGATTCAACGAAATTTCTTTAAAACGCGTATATTTGGATGACTTGCGGTACCTGCTGATGAGATCCAGAGCTCATTTTATTTCTCTCAATGAGATAAATTAATTGGCTCAATTCTTAGCCGGTTCCCTCAGGATATTCTGGAATATATCTAGAAAAACATGTGCTTGATGTTTTTAACGCGTCAATGAGTACATTAGTGAATCTCTGAGGTACACTATTCTCTCTTTCCGAAACTTATATGTATTCTTACAACAGGGTTAGTATATGGACAATAATTAAACCTTGTAATAAAACAAATAATGTAAACCAGTATTTTAACCGTTATCTTTTCCCATAACTTCCTATGTCCGAAAATTCACGAGCCGCGCAATTGAAATTCGTATATTTAAAATGTATTTTTACCATGAACAAACAAAGCCTAAATAAAACTTTTTAGCATGAAAATAATCTCCGTTCCGCGTAGATAGTATGTTACAGTGCACCAAATGCTTTTTATATTAAACCATTTAGAAAGTTCACCTCTCTCACGCGTAAAATAGCACATAAAATTTGGCACTGTAAAAAACCGACATTTTATTGACCTTCCCAAATCTTCACATTATATTTATAATACGAGGTGAAGATCAGCAGAATATATTTTTTCACACTACCTTTAAAAAAATAATAAATATGATTAGAATGCCGCTGTTCCCTTAAACTTTCAACGTTTACGGAATGCTTTGTGGTCCACAAGTGTTGAAAACATTTCATGTCTTGTCTTGTTAGTTTTATTTCCTGTATCTTCTGTTTGTTTTCGTTCTGAATAAATAAATATTGTTCTATTTTACGTATCAACTCTCGCGGCATCTTGTTAGTATTTATTTAAGAGTAGGCTAAGGGCAAACTTCTGCCCACAATTTTGGTTTTTGGCGATTCCTGGAAGTATCAGTAACGTTTTCCCCTCCAGAAAGTTGATGGTGTTTATTTGGATTGTGTGACAGGAAATGGAGGTTATCGCAAGGGCCACGTGCGGCGGTCGGATCTGCTTGTCAACGAGGGTCAAACGGACGCGTGGACATTGTGACCCCATTGGAACCCGCGAGATAAAAATAATTTCTGAGAATTGGCAGATGGCCTGCAATCATGTGACGAGCAATGGATTTTGAACATGAAACATTAGGGGAAAAGTATTGAAAATCACAAGAATATAAAATATTCTGAAACAACATTATACATAACAAATGAAGCCTGGGAGTTAAATTCTCCCACACGATGCCTCCCAGGTTAAGGAAAACATATCTATCTTCAATATTATACTAGGAAGATGCCGGAAAAACTTTGAACTTTTTGAAGTTTTGAAATTTCAGAGAATTCAACGAAAATGCGATCAACACCATTTCTTTAAGCGTCGATTGCTCTATCCCAATAAAAAAGTTGCAAAAAATGGGCACTTTTTACCTTCTCGTACGTATATACGGAGTAATTACGTAGTATACGGAGAATATACGTAGTATAAAGTTATGTAATGCAGCACGAAAAATCGGCGGATTTTCGGCTGAAATAAATTTATTGCCGGCCCCTGATAACGAAAAACTGGATAAATCCTGTTGCGAAATTAAGAGAAAAAATCTTCTAACAGGTGGTGTAGCCAGAATCCCGGTTTTGTGCGTCCATGATGCCGAAAAACCAACTGAAAGCAAAACGTCCGTCCGTCCGTCCCTCTGTCTGTCCGTCTGTCTGTGAACACTACTAGCGTCAAAACCGTGCGTAGGAATTTTTTCAAAATTGAAGGAACCATAGTACATTTAGCTCTAATTGAAGCTTTGAAATTTTGAAAAACATTCTTTAAAATTTGGGGGTACCCCGGACATTTTCTAAATTTTCTCAAAAACGCCTTCTTTTCTTTAAAATTCTTGTAAGAATAGAGTAAAATACACTTATAAAAATGGCGTATATAATATTTTCATGGTTAACTCTGAATATTCAAAAATTGCAAAAGTTTGATACTTTTCGGCGTCTTCCTACAACTACAAAATTGAGGATAGAGATTTTTCCTTCAAAAGGAATTTCAGTAATCAGTTCTTTTATTAAGGTCATGGAATATACTTTGTAAATTTTAATCGTTTTCGTGAAATATTGCGAGCAATATTTGCATTTAAAAAACAAAAACTACATTTTCTCAAAAACGACTTCAAATTTTTCGAAAATTTCATTTAATGTCGAGACTCAAATTTCGCATTTACAATAGTGCTTAAACGCCATTTTCTTAAAAGGAGCTCTAAGTTTTTTCAATGAAAATTGCCATTTAGTACGAGGTTTTACTCTTCTTCAAATTTCTTAAAATAATATTTCGGTTCTTCTATTAGGAAATCGAAAAAATGATAAAATGTCAAAAAGTGTACTTTGGGTGGCGATAGATAGCAGCTGGTAAGAGGTTGGGGCAAGACCGTAAATCCAGCCGCACTAAGGAAATTACATAACTTTACTACGAGAAAGTCTCTGCCACTCTGTAGCACCACTAGATTCGAAAATATTGATCATTTTGTTGAGGCTTTATGAAAGTATCCCTTAAAATGAAAATGTTTGTTTCAAATTTGATGGTTCGCGACATAAATCATCTTGAATAAGGGATTATCAATTTTTGTGAATATCCTGACTAACGTTTAGCCTCTAGCTTAGTTCACAGGCGGACAGACATACGTTTCGTCGAAAACAAATATTTTGGTATGAAGGACCCACAAAACGTGGTTTATGATTATACAGCGTGTTGAAGTAAGGCATTTACTACATATTACAATAAGATTTATCTATAGTTAGACTCAGGGTGTCACAATGCGAGTTTTCCTGTCGAAAGATCGCATTTTTACCGCTCATTACAATATGTATTGTTTAAAGGGTATGCGAGGAAGTAAAATAAAAGAAAGTGTCACCTACCATACATTCTCTATTGCCATATTGTCGAGGATCAAAGGGCAAGACTACGTAGAACTTAACACAAACTTTCTATGATTCGAGTAATGAGTTCTTCCAATATTGCGTTTGTTCTTCAGCACAAATTCTCTTCTTCAAATGCGCCGTGAATTCGTTTTCGAACCGTTTCATTTAAATATTTGTTTGGTGACAACTCCTTGGTATTTTTTGTCTTTGCGAGGAGTTCCTGAAAATGACGTCCAGTCTTCATTTAAAGCCCGTGCACAAGCTTTCTGAACTCTGTTCAGAGACCGAGAGGATGCTTCGAAGAGTTGGGCTCAAATTGCCCGAAGTTTCAAAAGGGAGGCGTTGGAATTCTGTATGCTCTTGTTGACTTCAGAACCCATCTCCTGTTTCTTCAACGCCGTGCCGTTGAATTTGCCTCGGCTCCTCGATCATTGCTTCCACGACTTATCTACAAAGCAGCTGTGCACAATGGTGCTTGTAACAGTGGAGAGAAAGTATTTTATTTTGTTCAAAGGGTGAAGATACACATTTGAAAATAACACGTTACTGGACACAAACTCGTAATCTTAAAAAAGTCATTAGTGAATGCTGAAAGACCTATACTTAGTGTGAACAGATAAATGTCTTCAAAAACCGTGAAAATGTACTAATGGTTATTTGCAAACTCACATTTTGCGCATCTAAATCCAAGAGTGAGCTTAATTGCATGTTCAGTCCATCCATTTATTTGCGCTATTGTTTGGTATTTTATTTACAATAATGTTTAATTGTGCGACCCACAGAGCCATTGCGTGCGTTGTATACCCTTTGGGTCATGAGTAAATCAGCAAAAGTCTACGGTGGCTTACAATGCATTTCTTCGGCGCTCCCCTTTTATGAATATCCCACACGACTGTCTCATTCCAACATAACATAGACTATTCACAACAATTGTAAGACTAGAAGCCAAATAGTAACAGGCATAAAGAATCCTTTTCTTGTTTCAAGTTTAATATGCTATATAAAAACTTGCAATTGGTAATCTTATGGATACAATTCCGAAAACCTATGGTAGGAGGAGAATAAGCATGAGATGAAAAAAAACCAAAACGCTGAATAGTTTCTAACACACAACTTCTAAAAATGATTCTCGTCATTAGAATTGAATTATATTAGTTGTATGTTTGTTACATTTTGTTATAGTGTATTTTACTATCCAAATACTCATTCCCGAGGAATGTGATGTTAACTTTGGATTGTGTTATGTAACTTAATGCTTTTTACAGCCTACCAAGTGAATTCTTTCACTGACAGACATGCTATTATAGTTCGCAATCTGCTCTTATATAGTGTAATTAATTACTCAGAATTGTTGAAGTCAGTTGCGTGAACACTGCGTTTGAAGCACACAGCTCATAACGTGCCAATCCCAAGAGCACGCGCATGCCACTCTGTGGCTCTGCAGTAATAACCACATTCCAACTGCGTAGTCTTACCCCCCCCTCGTCCCAAGACTGCCTTAGTTGCTTACTGATGTCGAGACCTTCACTTGTGATCTCTCACTTGTGATTTGTAAATCGGAAGCACCTCTGGTGAACCCAGCATTGAGAATGAGAGAAAAATCAAATTTTACAGACGATGTTACGGCGTACACAAAGAGTACTATGTACAGAGTCGCTTAGAGACGTTTCGATTAAAGTCAATCAGTTCGCGCGGAGGCCATATTGGCTCGACCCAAATCGGCTCTACTAAGTGTTGTTAATGAGTACGATAAAGTTCTATTTGATATAAATTTAGAGAGGCTTGTCGTGTGATAGAATTATACTATCTACTTATAGCTGCTAGGTAAAATAGGTAAAATTGTCGTAGGTAATTTTTATCATGACTGCCTGACTTGCATTTGGTTGCGCGAACAAAGGATAACAGGTAGTGTAGTGTATAACTTTCTAAACATAAGTAAGCCCACCATCAAACTAGATAGTAAAAGTATGTTCATGACAAAAACAATTCGCAGTTTGGTGGCAGAACCAACAATACCGTGTGTCAGTTTGTCAAGCACTTAAACTTGATTCCTTATACATTTGAAAGATGTGTTACCGAAAATTCATTTTAAAATCTTTGCCATTACCTTCTTGATCAGAAACCAGAATACAACCACTTTGTATGGCTTGTGAATTGCTGCAAATGATTTATTTGTTAGGCATCGTCACAGCAAGACTGTCAACGATAATGTTCACTATTCAAAAATCAGGCGACATAAAACAAAATTCACAAGCCTTTTCTGGACAGTAATGTACGTGAGCAAATATAAAATGTGTTTATTCACTTAAATAAATGTGATTTGTAAACAGTCTATGTATTGTACCTGGGTATATATATGTGTGAATATGTCTCCCATAAATCCGACGTCTCGCCGAAGCCATGGGAGTGTGACATCTCGAAGTACATGTAGAGATGACACGCGAGGTTTGAGTGCCACTCATCTTAATAATTTCAGAGGTCTGTACTTAAAAGTTTTGCGCATCTATTTTAGTTTGAATAAATTGTGATATTTTATGACTTCTATGTTATTTATTTTACCCAACAATTCGTGTCATCCAATTGGATTAAAGTTGGAGTTATGCATGGTCAGCGTGAGTTATGTATAATACCTTGTAAGATTAACTTGGTAAATTCCATATTTGTATTCATTCTTTTATTATAAAACGCTCAAAATACCTAAGAAAGGGTAAATGTGCCAATAATATTGGATTCGAAAAATGATAAGGTAAATAATTTTAACTTCTTTAACCTAAGAGATAAAATTAGGATAACCTATGTGCAATAATTCAGACAATATATCGTATGTATTGATTGTGAATAGTTACACTATTCGCAAGATTTATACCCTGTATTTTATTACTTAAATATTACTGGACATACTGGTCAGAGAAATTTTTTTCTGAGTAAATTTTTAGCGTATTAGTGGAATCGTGCTTGCATTGCTTGCTTGCATAATTTTATTTATTGTACTCCTTGCAGTAAACGATCTCAAATAATCAAACATTTCCTATCTTCTTTATGTATTGCCTGCCAATAGCGTAAATGTCGTTAGGAAGATTCTACCAATATCACGGCGCGCGCAATTGTGGTGGCGTCTCTGACATGTGCATAACGAGATACGTAACTGCAGCTCTCTGTATAAACTCTCTGGGAATACATTAGTATGAGAAGAACTGCAGTGCCATCCGTTGCATAATTGACATACTACTTGGAGAGAAGCTTTTATACGCGACGTCGGATTGAAACACGCGATAAAGTTAGTTTTCCAAACACGTACCATCTTAGGACTGTATAATTCTCAACACTAATAACAATGGATGCTCAGGTTAGTGTTATCTATCGATGTCCTCCTACCCCTGCCTTCAAGCGCTCTTCTCACCCTCCGTCGGACAATCACATTTTCCTGCATTCCACCCGGTCGTGCCTTGAGTTAACCTCATCGCCCTTCACATTCCTACCGCACCAACCCCCTCCCCCCGCTCGCCGATCCTCGCCGTATCCAGAAACACCGAACCTCAACTCGATTCTGTAGCAATCCATAGCTCTCGTCATTTGCATCATCAGTCATGTCTTCGTCTCCCCTACGCACTCGTCAGAACCCGGGCGTCCATCCCCTGTCGAGGCCCACTGCCCCACACCGCGTTCAAAGGACCCCGTCGCACACCCTCGCACGATGACCCATCGCCCCTGCCGAATTGCTCTGCAACCCGCACAGCCTCTTTCCGCCGCCGATCCCTCCTCGTCCGCACGCGGAAGCAGGGGCCTAGTCTCCAGCCTTGCGCTGATTCAACGCCGCTCTCTACCCTCCCCGCTTGAAGCCCTGCTTCCTCAAAGCCTACATCACTCTGCCCGCCAACTCGCACCACCCACTTCGGTGTTGATGCAATCTGTTATCTCTCTAAATTATTCCGTGCCACAGTAATCCATATTGATTGGAATCATCCTAAGAATTTTCTTGAATAATAGAAATTTTCGTGAATTGATTGATTAGTGATACCGGGGGCGACATCAGCAAAGGTAACTGATCCCGTAATTGTAGTGCATGTGTTTTCCTCGTTAGGTGCCGGGGAGCCGACTTACATGTCGGCTATCGAGGTTTTTCTAACCAGGTATCTCCCATCAGCAGGCCGCCACCCCCCAGCCAGGACAATCTCTGTGCTCCCAATTGGTCTCCCGGCGTATGTGGTAGTGTAGTGCATGGAAGTGTATGTGTAAGTAAGGGGTGACGATACGACAAGGAATGGGAAGGAAACATGTGGTCCGTGGCCTTGTGTGAGGGTACCGTTCATCCAATCGTCTGGTATTTGTCGGAGAAACCTCATAAACCTACCGATCAGAGCAGCTGGACCCTAAAATTCCTTTCCAGACAGCAGCTAAATTCGACTTATCTATGTAGCTAGTGTTGAAAGTCCTGCACCATCAAGATTGGAACCCTAGGACTTCCCGATCATAGGCACTGTAGTGACATCAGTTGATGACCTGAGCCATCTAAGAGTAATTTTGTGAAATAATACTTTCGTGATAGGCACAATAAAATTAAGGTTAAACAAGATTTCTATTTATACGTTCTTAAAAAATTGAATGTGGGTAAATGATTTGTCAGAATGTATAAAATAGACACTTAAGATATATCCCCTATAAATTGGAGTTATCTATCTAATAATTCGATATGTTTACATATAATTCTGATTAAATGTAGTCAATACTAAAACAACACACCCATAATTTTTTTCCTTATGTTTGAATGCTAGTTACGTTAATCTACACCGTTTGATAAATTAGTTCGAATAAAATAATTAAATAACCAAATTAATAAAGCGCTTTCAATCCCTCATGAAAGAAATTGAATTTCCAATATCAACGTGTAATCGCACACCATTCCACTAATCAATTTAACTAATATTGTTTCCTAAGGTAAATGCTATTGTGCTAGAAGATGTCGAATTGACTTCATTATAAATACATTATTCTCCTCTCCTACGCTTCATTGTCAGTTACACACTTGGAGCAAGGTTAATAATTCGTCCCAAATGTATAGGTCTATGTTTGAATTCTCTTTTAATTGCCGTTCACCTGTCGTCTGTTCTGAATACTATTTTATTCTGAAACTGTCATTGCAAATATTGCTGTATGTCTGTAAATCAGCAGACAATAAAATATGCAAGAACACGAGTTATTGAAAGGAAGCTACCAGCGATTCTCTGTTGTCATAAAGCAGATAATCTAATATTATTTGAAGGATACTTTACTAAATATTCTTTTTGCATAATTTATCAAATATTCTCAATAAATATAATACTATTTTTAACTAGCTTAAGAAACCTCGCATTGCTCGGGCATTTTCTTTGATTTATGGA
The DNA here is from genome assembly GCA_011170035.1 of Teleogryllus occipitalis. Lineage (NCBI taxonomy): Eukaryota > Metazoa > Arthropoda > Insecta > Orthoptera > Gryllidae > Teleogryllus > Teleogryllus occipitalis. The sequence goes on from BLKR01001479.1 coordinate 214,209, forward strand.
CAGTGTACACTCAAAGAAATAGCATGCAGGGTTCCTCCAATTACAGCTCTGGCATATGACATGATGCACAAAACACTATTAGCACACACTAAGACATACGCGTTCATAGCGACGGTTACACACTCACAGTGAGTACTATCGAAGGGAAGACCGAAGCAACAGTCAAATGTTTGGCATGTCAACTGGTCCCAATCGAACGAGATTATATTGTCCTGTCGATAACTCTAACACATTTATATATCACAATCATATACTTTGCCTACACAGCGCTGCTCCAATTTTCCGTTATGATGCTTCGCACCAAAACTAGTAACTTTACGTTCTTGACGTTTTTACATGGACTAGTGGTACTACAACAGCACATACTTTCTCACAACTGTTTATCATCAGTTGAGAAAATGTCACTGCCAAACTCGCAAACAAATAATTTTAATTTAGTTACGTTGTTCTCTCTAACTGAGTGCGCGGCACCAAAACTCATTTTCCTTCTTAAAACCATAAACTTGACCAACTGAGTACACAAAAGCTCTTTGACTGATCTACCTTCAGATGGTCGGAATGCGATTGTTGTCATTCTTAGATGAAAGGCACATAATCTCAACTTCCACACTATGATTGACACACATTACCCGTCTTCTCTGATTTCGTCTGTATCATCGTCGAAGTATAAATTCCAATGCCACAAATTTTTACCAATGATAAATTAAATTTTCAATATTTTCTCAAAACTAGCTTCAAATTTATGATTAAATGTTGTTGGATAGCGTAAGGAGCGCTTAAGAATTCCCTAATTTTTCGAAAATTGCTAAAATTGAAAAAAATTCGGCGTCTTCTTACAACTACAGTTATATTTTTTCTTAATGAAATGTATTCATCAGAAACAGATTTTCAAATAAGGTTATGTTCAATTTTTCGAACATATGATTATTTTTTGGTTAATTTTTGCTTAATAATTGGCATTTTTTAAATTTTAAACATGTGTTTTCTCAGAAACTGTTCGAAATATTTTCTTTATTTTGCTTGTATTTAGCTCAGGACTGTAAAGATAGGAGTAATGGTCCCATTTCAGGCGCACTCTCAGTATTTTCGAACATTGCGAAAAAATGGCAACTCTAATTTCGAATTTGCTCCCTTTGTTTCACACATAATCATTACAAAAAATGACAACATGATACTTTCAAAATTCTTCGAATTAATTCCATTGCTCGGGATAATTGTATGATGTATGAAAGGAAAAAAATATTAAAAATAATGATTATGAAAGGAAAAATATTGAAGGTAACAAATTTAAATTAGCAATAACAAACACACTTCTTTACTTTAAGAAATATTGATCGCTGATTAAGGTATTCAAAAACTGAAAGCTCATTTCAATGTAATCTAAGCTGGTCTGTGTGAAATTATTCTTGCATTTCTGTATTAATATTATAACAGTTAAATTTATTTATGTTTTTTTCATTTGAAAAGGTAATACATTACTATTGACTTTCGAAAGAAATACAGAAATGTCCATAAAATAAGCCCATAAAAGCGCTGTGACCAAACTTTTTGCAGGATGTGAATTTGATCTTCAAATCCTATTTGAATTTGGTAAGGACGAAAAGAGATTTTCTCGAGTAGATAAAGAATGGCAAGTCAAGGGTGCATTGGATATTATCGGATTTCAAGGCAAGCTTACCTTATTTTAAAACAATTACCACAATTTCACTTGATGTACGCTTTCTGTTACCTCGTAACCGTTATTTAGCGGCTCTTTTAGCGGTTCCTTTGTAGTACGTTTGATGCACGTGACCGTATGGCCTGACTTTCTTACGATGCACTCTTTCTGGGGGCAAGCGAATGCGTGCGTACGCAGGATCCCTTTAAACCCCACAGGAACTACACTGCGCAGGTCCGCATTCGCTAAAACGCCGGAACCGTTCGTGAAAATGAAGCGTGCAAATTGGTTGTAAGATAAAATGTGCGCCAAGGGTGAATCACGACGATTTCATATTTTATGAGTATAGTATTTCTCTTTTGCAAAGAAATTCCTTGAAGAAACCAATTATTTCAACTATTTTCCAATTCTATGCAAACAATAGTATGTAAGGTTTTTTTATACAAATAGTTCGATTTATAGATGGATGCTAAGAAGATTTGCATGTGGCATTTGTGTCTTTTAGAGACAATTACCTCGGCGTACTCGCCACAGCAACGTCTAAGTAGTACTAGCGTCGTGGGTTCGCGGTCTTCGAGGCGCAGAGGATCAAGCAGAGGGAGGATTATCTCAGGTCCCGGTTGCGCTTTTTCAACCCGCTCATTTGCATGCCGGCGCTCCCGGACGGAAAAGGAAGGCGAAGGAGGAGAAGCAAGAGAGTGGAGCAGTGCTGGAATAGAGGGTATTTGAGAACGGGTCTGAAATAAGGCAGATGTTAAAGATTTATTGCGAATTACATCTTATGAATTAATAGTATTAAATTATTACGAGTGAATTAGTACGTATTTAGTATTTAGTAAGAAAGTAGTACGCATTTACCTGAAAGAAGTTTAGATTTTGGTACTAGCTTGGTCGAATTCAGCCACTTACTGGAGTAGAATTCTATGTGCTGGTTGCTCTGATCCGTAGGGATGGTCAGAGTTGATCTGATCGTGGTTTCCCTGATCAATAATAGGCGAATTCTGTAAAAAACGGGTCATAGACTGAACGCGCTATTCGTCTCGTTAAGTTTGTCTCTTACTTTTCCCTTACACACCCTTTTGCTACACACGCTTGGAAGTTGATTCTTTCACTACGAGAAGGAATTTATGAGTAATCTTAAAGTATTTCTATAATAAACACTTCATGGACGTTAAATATCATAGTCATGGCTGTTCTGATTGTACTGGCTATGGATGTACTCACGTTTTACAATTAATTACCGAAAACAAAATACATTTTTCAAGTCATCCTGATTCTGAATGAATTTTTTTTATCGTTACCTAAGATATGCGGTACACTCAGTAAAAGAATCAGTTAAGCAGTAAACACCATTTGCATCGCTTATGTATATTGGAGGCAAATATACATCTGAAAGACTTTTTCAATAAACTAAACAGATGTTAATTAAAAGTGAAAGTATTGTTTCTACACTTCAAAATGCCGGTTTTTAAAAGTCTAAAATGTGTGAGCGGCGGTGTGGACGCTCGTTTTCAGGCAATTAAGAACGCCTTCCAACAATTGATTCTGGATTCCAACAGTTGATTAGAATACTGAGAATTGTGACTAATGTGCATATGTATTGGCGCTTCACCAATACAGTCACATGTCACATCAATAGTCGTTCATAGATTTTTCAAAATCAGGACACAGACTTGTTGAATTTGGCACTCAAAAGTTGGAAATATCGCTCTATCCTACGTTTAACGTTTATTCTACCGCTTTTAAACTTTTCAACTTACTCGTTGACCTCGGAAAAAAATTGGACCTGCATTTTGCTGAGTTTTCTATGGAATTTATGTCTTGCTCCACATTCAGTCAAATAAAACGAGTTACGGTTGCTGTTTTTCTTTTTCAACGAACAGTGGAGTCTTTCTTTTTTCTTCATGGAGTTTTTCTTCTTAAAAGCTCATAACTAACTAAGATAATAACTAATACTGAAAAGATCGCACAATTGCATGTTTTTTATGAATGGTCAAATCTGTCAGAAACCTAAAACTGAACGTTTCATGGCAAAATACTGAATCTGAAACAGAAAACCATTAACATTTAATGCATATTTTAGAGGTTTTGGCAATAAAATGTACTTATTTACATATTTTTCTTTTTTGAAAGAACACACCTATTCTAAGTAAACATCCCTCTACAGTATTTGAGTAAGTCCTTGAGTGTGTGTGAGTGCGTATGTACGGTTCCTCACTCACGGTTAGACCACTTCTCGTGCAGCAATCGAGACATATGATGTGTCATTTGACACGTCTCAATCTCCTGATGGGGAATTAATAATTTGTTTTTGAATTCGACCAGTCGATTTAAAGAAATTTCCAAAAACGTGTTTTTTGTGTGTTTCGGCGTCGAGATCTTAGTGAGTATGCCGGTAATTAAATCAATCCCACCTAAATAGATCTATGTTGGCGGCGTTGATTAAACTCCAGTACCTAAAGGCTTTTTTCGTTCAACACGACATAATTTTCCTTTTCAGGACGTTGGCGACACTGATGTTGACATATTTGAGTGAACAAGTGAAATTAATTTGGAACAAGCGATTCGCGCGGCTTATCTCATTTTAATTTTTATCCTTAGGCCCATTGACATATTTTTAAACATAAATTTGCAAAAAATTACGAATTGTATTGCCTTATAACGTATTAAATTTGAAGAATTTCAAGTTAGAAAACAGAACTATGCGTGATGTTGGATAATGAATGAACATTCTTACGTTGGACTTCTCACTTTTATAAGGGTTGGATTAAAAGTAATGAGAAATGTTTTGTTTCTCTGAAATTACTTTATTGAGAGGTATTTATATTTACATACTTTCTGTATAATTGCCCTCGTTTTTAATGACCTTTTGCCAAATGTTAGGAAGGCGTCACACTCCATCTGCGCGTCTATTCCTGTTGATGTTCCATATTGACCGCCCTTTAGTATGGATAATTTCTTCTCTGGCATTGAACAGGGTTCTTCGCAGTGATTATTTCATTTTGCTGAAGAGATCATAACCACAGGAACTTAAAACGAGTGAGAAAGATGGATGTTCCAGAATCTCCCATTGCCAGCGGCGCAAGAGTTCTCCAGGAGAGACCGTCCTGTACGTGGGTTATCCTTCACATCCTCTCTGCCAAACCCGAATCTCTGCCTGATCCTTTAACCCATCGTGCGACTAGAGTATGGAAACGCAGCATCACCACATGCTTCCCGCAGTTCCAGAAAATACTCTTGCTTACTCGGACCTCGTGCCACTTCAATTTTGAGCCTCAAACGTTGCTCTACCCTTGTAAACGGACGTTAGGGCGTTTGCACTATTGCTATGAAGTTCAACGTTTACACACTGCAGTAGAGTGACAGAGTACGGTTCCCGCTCGCTGCACACACTGGTACAACAGTCCGTCCTTGTTACGACAGTTGGCTGCACGCCGACTCACAGGCTATAAGTTTCAGCAATATTCTCATTACCTTGAACGTTATATATTCCGTAGCTCCCACTGAACAAATTGATACCTGCAAATAATTTTCAAAGTATATTTAAAGTCAAGAAGATTTAAAGGCGGGGAAAATGGTTGTTATTTTTTTACCTGCAGCCCAGCGCTCGAAACAATCTGAAAAAAAATTGTAATAATTTGTGTTTTAAGAGGAACGTTTGAGATTTTTTCGAGCCTCTTTCATGATTCTAACTCATAATAAAAATTATTTTTTGTTAATTTTTTCTAAAATATTTTTTTTGTGTTTGAATTTTGGCCTAATAAAATATCAAAATATATTTTTCTGATAGTATAAATTGTTTTCTTATTTATCATATTTTTCCAGTAAGATAAAATAGTGTTAATTTGCCGAAAAAAATAAATTTAAAAAACACGTTTTTGGCTGTAGAAGGGTGGGACGGGAGGTAAGAAACCTTTCAAAAATTTTATTTTTATGTTAGAATTATAATGTAACCACTCAATCGTCATTTGACTTAGACTACCATCTTATCCGGGAGTACCCTTTGTTGTCATATAGTTCCTTTTACCCTTGGTGATCGCTCTCGTCCCGGCCTCCACTGAGAGCCGGCGCTCACTCGCTCGAAGCCGTGCTCAAGGTCGACGCCGCCGCCGCCGCCGTCGTCCTCAGGTGCTCAGCCAGATGTCGCTTCCACGCGCTCCGCGACGACCGAATTCTTTGTGGAACTCCAATATCCAACTCCTCACGTTCGTCCTCCTCTGGTCTCAGGAAACACTCGCACGACGCCCCTTCATCCCTCTTCTTCTCCGACCTCCGCACAAAAACGACACGCCCACCACACCACGCGCGCCTAAGGCAATTTACGGCACTTCGCTCAATCTCGGCGGCGCATTCGACACACCTCGAATTGCAGATTTTGAATCAGTCGCGTGGTTCTCCCTACTCAATGTGCAAAAAAAATTGCAACGAATTTCAAGTACTTCGCCTTCCAATATAAATTCAACCTTCGCCGCTATTCTACCACAGTTCTGGATTTCTCCAAAAGTTCACGTACCAAAAGCAACTGCCAACTTCACGCACAATTCTCTTGCTCCTCTCCACTAGCTTTCACTACAATTGTCTGAAGAAAATGGCGACCTCGTGTCCGAACATTGTACGTTCGTCGAATACTACTGACTCCGCCGGTGATCTACCAAGAAGAGGAAACGGTCGTCTATCCGGAGTGTTTATGCGAGTAGCCTTCCGTGGAAGGGTGGTATCTCGACATTTGCATTTGGAACAGAGCTCTCGCATTTACCTTAAGTGGCAAGTTCCGTGTTGCGTTTCCGACAGCGAATGAAGATCGCGTCCTCACTGCGTTGGTCACAGCAGTGCGCTCATGATGGCTTGACGCTCTAGATGATGCCGCCGTTGCGTGGGGGTCTGGGATGGTTGGTACGTGGACCAATTGTCACAATAGACAAACAGACAGAGAGACAGAGAGAGAACGAGAGAGAGAGAGAGAGTCAGAGAGTGACAGAGAGGCACGGAGAGACAGAGAGACAGAGAGACAGAGCGAGGATAATTTCGCAACAAATACGTTAAGAGAGCGAGAGAGGATGAGAGTGAGAGAGGAAGAGCGCCAGAGAGGAAGAGCGCCAGAGAGGAAGAGCGCCAGAGAGGAAGAGCGCCAGAAAGGAAGAGGGCGAGAGAGGAAGAGGGCGAGAGAGGAAGAGGGCGAGAGAGGAAGAGGGCGAGAGGGAAAGAGGGCGAGAGAGAAAGAGGGCGAGAGAGGAAGAGGGCGAGAGAGGAAGAGGGCGAGAGAGGAAGAGGGCGAGAGAGGAAGAGGGCGAGAGAGAAAGAGGGCGAGAGAGGAAGAGGGCGAGAGAGGAAGAGGGCGAGAGAGGAAGAGAGCCAGAGAGAAATAGGCCGAGAGAGGAAGAGAGCGAGCGAGGAAGAGAGACAGAGAGATGCAGGGAGAGGCAGAGAGAGAGGCAGAGAGAAGCAGAGAGAGACAGAGAGAGACAGAGAGTCCAGAGAGAGAGACAGACAGAGAGAAAGAGAGACAGATAGAGAGATAGAGACAGAGAGAGACAAAGAGAGAGAAAGAGAGAGACAGAGAGAGACAGAGAGGGACAGAGAGATACAGAGAGAGACAGAGAGACCAGAGAGAGACAGAGAGACCAGAGAGAGAGAGAAAGAGAGAGACAGAGAGAAAGAGAGAGAGAAAGAGAGAGACAGAGAGAGACAGAGAGAGACAGAGACAGAGAGAGACAGAGAGAGACAGAGAGAGACAGAGAGAGACAGAGAGAGACAGAGAAACAGAGAGAGAGAGAGACGGAGAGAGACAGAGAGAGAGAGAAAATATATGTCCTTAAAAAATTCGGGTAACTAAGGGAACGGAGAAAGTGTATAAAGCAATGGCGCAGGATTTCTGGAGATAAAGTGGAAAAGGACGTGATTGCAAACTCTAAAGTGACAATGCGGTTATACGGGCTACAGAAAGAAAAAAACAAGTGGAAGTGCAAGGGATGGGTCGTCCGGGCCCAATCGAGAACCTCGCGCCGCGTCCCTTGTGGACACTAACAATAAGGTTTCTGTGTTGAGGGCCTTCGAACGAAGGACTCTTGGGAGGCCAAGCGAATGGGTTCGAGAAGAACGACTACTATTACTCTCTACCACTACCAATAGCACTAAAAATGTGTGCTACTGTTTTATTCAAAACATGAGACAAAATAGTAAATAAGAATACAATAATTTATAGAAATAAATATGCGATGGTAAACGCCAATTTCATTGTATTCATTAACAAGCAGTGAAAAATAAATAGATACTCAAATATCAAATGTTTGTTATTAATTAAATACAGTGCGACAATTTATAGATGTGCCGGTCTCGTGGAAAGTAGGCCTCGGCAAACGAGACCGTGAATGCTGGGGAAATCGGGGCCATGGCTCTAATACGTTCTTGACATCTAAACACATTCTCGTTCACGGTGAAGGATGTCCTGCAGACGAGATCCGTTTCTGTATATAGTGCTACAATTCCTCTTTCGTGTGGGGATTTTTTGCATATAATGCGGTATTTAAGGAATACACAAAGTAAGAAATCGCACGGTGTCCGTGCAGGCCACAAACCACGTGAGATACTTCTGTCTCCATAAACGGCATGCACATCCTTAAGGAAATGGAAACAGTGTGTGCGGTTGCGGAGTCCTATTGAAAATGACTGTAATTACGCTTATGCCACTGAAGTGCCGGTAAACGGGAGGTCCTAGGTTCGAGTGTCGACAGTGGCAGAATTTTCGTCAGTAGCATTTCGGATAGGTCGAATTCAGTCGTTATCTTGATGAGATTTCTAGAGGCCGGTTGCTCTGATCGGTAGTTTTCCGTTGTTTCTGCGATCAACACCAGGTGAATGCCGTAGCAGTACCCTAACAAACGGGCTACGGACCGCGCGCGATCTTTCCTTCCTATCTTGTCCTATCTTTACCTCATACTTACACTAACATGCACTTCACTACCACACATGCAACGTGACTGGTCGGGAGCTTAAAGGTAAGGCGGTGCGCCGCTGGTGGGAGATACCTGGTTGTAGAAAACCCAGCTAGCTGACTGTAGACATGACTTACGTGACTAATGACATTAGCAGTGGACGCACCCGGAATCACTAACGATCAATCAACATTTTAAAAGAAAGGTTCCGTGACACGTTGCACATAACGGTTTAACACATTTTACGTTTATGTCAAACACTTTCTGTTCATGAGAACTTCAAGCGAACCCTCACAAACCGACAATTCAACAACACTAGAAAGCATGCCTTTTGAAAACGTAGCATTCTCGGGGGAATTCACAATTCCCGAGCGGGTGAGGACCTACCAGCCGAGCAGAATTGTAAACGATCGTGGCACACTGATGAAGTAGACGCACTGTATTTCTGTTTACGTTAAGTTAATGGTATTAAGTAACTAGTACGTATTTCTTTAGTTTTAGAGGTGTGTGTCTGTGTCGGGGGCTATGTATACGTACACGCGTGAATGTGTGCGTAGTTTGGTGAACGAGTAGCAATGCGATTCATATCCAAAACATTATTTACTAAAAAAGACAATGGTAATGTGACAACTCTCAAGAGTGTCTTTAACATAAGTATTTTACGAAAAATTATTTTTATCATTTTGAGAGATATTAATGCACAATCTAATTAATAATTTTCATTCATTGTTAAATACTTAGCAGAAAATATAGCTCATTTGTATTATTGTGAATGATCTAATTTAGTGTCATATATTTATGAGTTATTCAAATGTAGAAAATAGGTAGAATCCGAATTTCTTTTCGAGTTCGATACGCTGTAATTTAGAGTCTTAAGAAAATGTCGAGAATGAAAATAGTCGCGAGAATGAAAATAGTCAAAATAGTGTTTGCCTTAATTTTTTTAAGTTATAAGTGTATAATCGGTAAATTGTTGTATTATTCGAGGCATTCGGATATACTTAGTAGTTAATAACACGTTTTGAAAACAATTCCAATGTGAAACCACAATTGGGCACAGAACAAATAAGGCAAGTACGAGTGAGGCATGTGTGAGTAAGTTAATCTACTTTAATTGATGGAATTACATGGGATATAGATAGAGCTACTTCTGCTTCTCCATTTAGACACATCCCAATTTCTTTCACTACAGAGAGTATTATTTACACACGAGTGTCTCATTTTGAAATGTACGTTGTGAGAAGGGAGTTGTATGTAAATGTCGCATTTTAAAATGAAAAAATAGCATTACACATATTTCGGGGAAATTGTCACTTTAAAAGGATTTACGGAGAAGTCGGTTACAAGTTGCAAATGTGACAAATCCATAAACCGTGGCCGTGTCTTCTTCGCCATAGATATCTGACAAAATAAATGCCCGTTACCGCCAAGCGCGGCGGGCGCAGTCACAAACAAAAGCCAGGAAAGGAACAGGTGGGCGCCGTCGCCGTAATAAATTCCTCTCTGGAGGAGCGCGCTGAAAGACTCAGCGTTCGGAAGACGAAATTAGTTGCAAACTCCCGTCCGGCGCTCTTGAGTGCTTCCGACGGAGGATTCCTGTTTCTTTTTGCGCTGTAGCTCAGGCGCGTAAAGCGCCCGGCGCCGCTCGGCCCTCTCGCGCTGAGGTGGGCGGGCAAAGGGAGAACGAGGAAGGCGGAGAATGAAAAAGGGTAAGAGGACGTCGAAGTCGACAACGGAGTGATGCGAAGGAGGGAGGAGGGCTGACAAAGGGTCAGGATGTGGAGGAGAGTGGTAGATGGGGGAGATGGCGAAGGAGGGCAGATTAGGAGCGTCAGAGGGCAGAGAAGGAGTGGTGCGAAGAAAGAAGGAAGTATAGAGTAAGAGTGGCGAGATGTGAGAAGTGCAAATTGGTGTGGGGAGGAGGGGAGGACAGAGGAGGAATAGCGAGTAGGGAAAAAGATGACAGATGAGGACGAACGGGACGGACCATTGCTTTATCAAATCGAAGAAAAAAGGGAATAGAGAAAGAACAGAGAAGAGAAGTGATCGGAGAGAGAGAAAGAGTAAAAGCAGTAGGTGTATAATTATTGGTGTTCAGCGCATAGAGCCTTTTCTTCCTTCTTCATCTCTCCCGCTCTCTCTTGGTTTGCGCTTTCAGAGCTTGCAAACTGTTCAAATTATTTAGAGCCCTAATATTCTTTTCGAAGAATTCAGATCTATGAAAGTAATCTTCAGTAAAAAAGGAAACCACTCTTCATGTAACCCTAGCTGAATTTCGTAATCATATACTAATGGTACTTTAATTCCGAAAATTCGTGATTCTATTAAAATAAATAAATAGCAATGTATATCTGCAAAGCCTTTTCATAATATTGTACTTCTTCTAACAAAAGTTTATTTGTACTAATAATTCTATCACTCCTTTGGACGCGATAAAAGTAGCAAATTCCTTACATTGTTATAGTCGACACAAAAATTATGATATCGAGTGAAAAGCTAAGTAGAATGTCCATGACAAATTTTAATTTATTGTAATTGATATGAGTATTTTAATATAATATCATGTAACCTTTTACGAACATTTTTGTTATTAATTATATTCAAATACGTGCTTTTTTGAGAAATATTTGGTAGTAGTAAATGGTATATGTTTTTCTTCATTAACTATTCTTTTGTTGTCTTTTCTCTATAGTATCTCTTAAGTCTCAAGTTTCATGAGGACTTCATTCTACATATTTTTCTTCTAAATTATCGCGGAATCTGAGAATTTGTTAGGGACATGTAGCATGGAAACATTGGAGATAGGAATGGACCCTTTCGTGAATAGAAAGTTCCAAACTATTACTTCATGAGATGTTTCCAAAGACCATCATTTAACATTTTTATATTGTTTCATAGTTATTTATTTAGGGAGAGGTGGCTCAGAGGGAAAACAGATCCCAATGCAGTGCCTCTGACCAGGAGGTTTTAGGTTCGATCCCGGATGGTGGCAAGATTTTTGACTCTAAGCTTCATATCTAGATCGCGTTCATCCACTGTCCGGAGGAAAATTCTACCTACCGGCTGCTTTTCGTATTTTCTCCGATCGGTAGCTTTCCGTGGTTTCTCTAATCAATACCAGGCGAATGCCAGAGCAGTACCCTCACAAACAAGCCACTGACCGCGTGCGATCTTTCCTTCATCTCCCTTGTCCTATCCTCACCCCTTACTCTCTCTCTCTCTCTCTCTCTCTCTCTCTCTCTCTCTCTCTCACACACACACACACACACACACACACACACACACTAACATGTACTACTCTACCTCATAATCCGGGAGACCGGTCGGGAGTTTATAACTTGTCCCGGCTGGGGCGGTGCCCTACTGGTGGGAGATATCTGGTTGGGAAAAAGCCCGCTAGCCGACGGTAGGTCGGCGCCGTATTTCACCATCTAGCGGGGGAAGATCAACGTTATAACTAAAAAAAATGATCTACACTAATGAACTACACGGGACTTTAACGCGCCCTGAATCACTAATCACTCCATCAATCATAGTTACAGGAGTCCGCTTGAGCCAAAATATCTTCTAAAAAGCCCCATCAACATGCCGATATTAATACACGGGTGACTGGCGGGTTGCTTATCATGTAGAACCAGGCGAACGTCCTTCCCGTTATATTTATTATTATTATTATTATTATTATTATTATTATTATTATTATTATTATTATTATTATTATTATTATTATTATTGTTATTATTGTTATTATCATCATCGCAAATTGGACGGTGTTTTGCATCAACCGGCTAAGTGACATAAAAGTTTTGAGATAATCGTGTTCAAAGATTTTTTACATTTTCAGCTCTAAAAACTGTAATTTAATTACTTCTGATGATAATCACTTACATGACAATATTATAGATGCTGATTGGTCCCGCATGAGTAAAATTCCTCTACATTAATATTAACGGTCAATATCTTCATATTGCACTTAGACGAAACTGTCATTCTAGACTGAGAATACTGTCATTCTAGTTTTGTAACAATCCGTTAAGCATCACGAGAGTGCGCTTACCTTGTTAATGCGTTTTAGTATGGCTGTAACGGTTCAGTATTTTGTTATGTATCAAGCAGCTAAGTGCCAAGACAAGGCGTATAGCCTGTTGATGCAAAATAATGTATCAAAGTCAGTGTTTTTACGCGTAATAAAGTTACTTTTTTGTCATTTGTACACATAACATTAAAAAATTTACATGCAAAAAATCTTATTCATACAAATTCTCACGAAAAACAGAAAATAATGCAAAATTTAATTGTACCATTGCCAACATTTTATTGAATCAGGAATTTTTCATTTCAGAAAAACAATGATAATTTTTCGTGAGCTTGTACACTAAATTCAAATGATGACACCTCAACCCCAGCCTAGTTGACCGTTGTCAACTTCCTCCCTTCTATTTCTTTTTACTTCGCTGACTCTTATTTTATTGTCAATGAACGACGTTTTGCTTCATATGACTAAATTTCATATGACTATATTTCAAATTCACTTTTCCTATCTTCAATTCTGACTTTCTCATTAGTAATGAGGGCCCGGATAATTAAGTAATCACTTATTTTTCTAAGTTAACTCGGTCTAGTCAAATAAACGATTTATTCACGTTTTATTTGGGATAGTGCCTAAAAAAGTTGACTTTTTAGCATTTATATTTACATATTTTACTCGAGAGAACATGTATTCGCATATTTTACACCTAAGAACATATTTTTACACATTTCTGAATATTTCGATATTTATGCAATTTTTATATAATTCATTTTCTTATATTTTTTGAAAAGGAAATGCCGAGGCAAACGATTCAGCCTTCTCAAATACTTTTTCCAGCAGCCTCGTTTACGTCGTGTTAAAACGCTATTACGTCGTGTTAAAATACGCCTGGCGACGAAAACTGGCGAAAAATAAAACGGCAAGGCGTCTATGCAATCCATAACTTCCTGTGTGTTAGTTTTGAGCGCGAGTGTTGCATAGAACAGATGACTGCTTAGGAAGGAAGTTGGTAATGACACGTCGAGCAGGCGATATCGCGCGCTCACATAGCATCTTTCAAAGGTCCTCCATGACCTTGATAACATTCCCCACGTTCTAAAGGAAGGTCATATCCGTTCACGCTGCGTGGGGAACAGAGACCTTCCTTGTTCATTGAAGCGCCTACTACCCCAACATCAGAGTGGAAATGTCTGGCGCTTATCTGCATAATGCGAAATTAAGAACAGCAGTTACGAAGACCTAGGTTTATAACCAGTTGTTGTGAAACGTACAATCCCTGAAGTGACTGATGGCGTTTACATTTTTAATTAATTATAAGGCAATATTTGCATATGTTGCGCCTAAATTTTGCGTACACTTAGTGGATGGCCCAATGCAATTGATGACGTCCGTATATCATTTTTGTTTAAAATGGCGCTTAGCCGGTTGATGCAATAACTCTGTCCAATTGATGCCGAACATAAAAATTATATTATAAAACCATAAAATACTCTGTGTTCTACTTACATCTAGAAACACCATTAAACCTGATCATACATCTAGAAACACCATATCCCAAGGCATATTTTACGTTTCACTACTAACTGATGAAACAAAAGTGTTGAACCTATATTAGATGACCATTGTAGGTTCCATGAAACAACTGTGACCTATTTCAAAGCTTTCTTTGCTTGCTGGAGATAATTATTCTCTTTATTCTTTCTTTCTTTCAGAAAATGGCCCATTATTACATAATGTCGGATGCTTATCGTTTCGCAAGCAGCATGCGTTTCGGAACATGCTCATTTTATTCAAATGAGCATGTTCATAGACTTGGGGTACATGTGCACGAATTATGAAAAATAAACATTTAAAGAAGCTTTATTAGCCTTTTTACTTAATTTGACGAATTAAATGCCGTGTGAGGCATATTGAAACGAATTTTTAATAAATATGTATATCTTCTATTTGTGAAAAATATTTAAATCTTTTCAAGTTTAGTAATCTCAATAATTGTCTACGAATAAAAAACTTCCATTTTTAGTGTAGGGTAAGAACATCATTTTTATATGTATGACACATTCTATATATTAGCAGTTTCTCATCTTTCTTGCACTTCATCGCACAACTAAAAACCCAGCAATGTTTCTAGTTTAGCGCATGGCACAGATTCGGGACGCAACGGAAATATTCGAGTGCTAAGGAGTAGGTCGATAGCTCTTGACTTCCGACTTTCTTATTCCTTTATATAAGGTACCTTATCGGAAACTAAGGTAAGAAAGGCTTTGTTAAATCAAAGAATTAGACGTTATATCCTTTTCATATCCGTCGTCGCGCTAGAAGAAATGAAATCGAAATGGAACGAGCAGCTGAATACCATATATTGTTAAAATATTTCCCAATTGCCCCTCCCCGCCACGAAGATTGAAGCTCAAGCGCAGGCCATATCACGCGGAAGACGTTTAAAAAGTACCCAATCTTCATTTCATCCACTACAAATTCCATGCACGTGTTGAGTATATTAGTGTTTAGAATATTGTGTATATGTCAAAGATGTTTCGCACTTTCTTCGCAAAACATTCTATTTTGCGGGGTTGCAATACGAGCCGGTAGACCTAATGGCGCCACCCCACGAGCAAAATATAATCACTTTTATTTCATATTTCATAAACTATTTTCGACAGCGATTACTGGCTTCCCTTTAATTTTAATTCAAAAATATAAATAACGTAATTGGGTACTGTGTTGTATGATAATGTTGTTGTCGGAAAGTATTTTGTTTTTTGGTCGGTCTCCCAATTTTATCTGAATATTTGGGCATATTTTCATTTTTAGCACTTGTGCTAAAAAGAGAACTTTTAGAACGCTGAATATACCTTAAAAGTAACAATTGTTATTAGTGGCAGTCTAAAATGTATTTTTAATCATTTTCATCCCGCATATAGATTTTCGAGAAATAATGACCCTTGCTACTCTTCCACACCAAACGTTTCTACAAGGTGTGGTGTGGGAAATTTGCCTCATCATACATGTTCAATAATGATCTATACCCTAAATTAATTACTTGTTATATAAAACCATCTAACTTCGGTAATATACGCAGAACGTTCATTTTCAGTCATGAGAAGCATTATTGCGATAAGATATTATATTTAAACAGTAGAATACGTCACATGATAATTGGAAGACAATAATTTTGAAATCAAAATCAGAATAGATAAAAAATTAAAGAAAGCATAAAATAAAGACATCATTTTCAACATGTCAGAGATATACACATGCAATGTTTATAAGAAATATAAAAGAGACTAACGCACCCGTGCGAGAACTCTCGTATGTTAAACTCTTCTTTCTAACCCACCCTTGTCAATACAAACTATTCTTATTTAACTGTATTACCGAGTAAGGAAGGTACACCCGTGTAATTCAGTCACGTAGAATATCAAGATATTTATATTTCACCTACGGTTGCAGATTCTTCAGGCTCTGAACAGGCGGGGTAGAATCGAAAAGCATCGAGTCAGTAAAAATGAAACAGAATCTTTAAGAAGATATGATCCTGTAGATTACTGTGTGAGAAACATTTCTTTGAGGACTTTGGTCTCAAAATTTTGAGGACTTTAGACCTTGAACGCTTCGTTTAGAAGTTATTTAACGATATAGATTACAAAATGTTGCACGGTGTTGTAGATTACATTTTATATTGATATTTAGATGCGTTTTTCATATTTTATGTTATTAGATGCAAATCTTTCATATTTTAAAAGTCAAAGTGCAATTCTTCATGTCTCCGTGAAATTCTATTTCTTTAGAGACCTCATTTATAAAGATTGGTTGCGTGTGAGAGCCGCAAAAGGCATGTAAACTAAATAATATAAGAAATACTATAGAATAGTATACTACTGAAATAATATAGGAAGCGAAAGATCTTCAGGGTAAGAATCAGCACCGAATATAATTAGAATGTTAAGATAATTAAAATATAACTTCACATGTAGTAAGATATATTCTAGAAGAATTCGCGTTTTGAAATTAACTTATATCCATGCTCGTATGTAGAGGTTTTGCAGGAGTAATTTTCGTTCAGTAATTACATATTACAGCATTACAAACGGAATCTATGGTCCCTCAACTGATTTAATATTGAACTCTTAGAATATTACAATAGACTCTAAATAAAAGAAATATCACTAATTACAGGTAATTTGATTTATAATATCTCATCATAGAAGGAAGTTAAGAGCAATTTGTATTGAAATTTAATGACATTTCTATCAATAAAATTGATAATAAACACAATGAAAAGAAGCAGTAAATCTCTGGACAAGAAGTAACTGAAAAACGGTGGATAAGTATTGAGTAAATATAATTTTAAATTTTTGTTCCATTTATTACAAAAACAGTAAATTTTAATAATCACAATGATGCTACAAAACTAGCTTCACCTTAATTACACGAGCACTGTCCGTCATTTAAAAAATCTGAATAATGTAACGGGTGACGGACGCTCTCGACCGCGAATGTCACATTCATTGATGTGTTGTTATGAATTTATGAGAAATTGATATTCCAACATACATTTACTTTAATGATGTCTTTTCCGCATTCGTTATGCGGCAAACATCTCTCTGAGCGTTTTATTCATCCTGTTGTACTTAGAAACCTTTACTACGTGTTGAAATTAGAAAACTTTACTACGAGAAAGTCTGTGCCATCCTGTAGCACCACTTGTTTTGCTTTACTTTCTATATGTGCGCTGTCGACGCAGGCAAATCACACACGCGGAAAATTGTATTATGAATGTTCAAATGATATTTATCCTAACGTAATTGTAAATATCTCGTATTAAAATTTCAGCAAAATGCTACAAATCGTGAATATATTATACTTATGAATTACATACTTCGCCGACCTCCTAAGTAGAACGTATTACATTATTCGTATATATTGGTAGTGATATAGCCTTAAAAACATTGAAAATTGAAATAAGAATGGTTTGTGTGTTAATTAAGGATGTGTATGACATTTTTAAGGATACTTTTGTTAATGTACACGTTTTATCACATAATTCTGAAGTGTTAACCTTAACACTGAGTAAAGGAAGTAGGATTCGCAAGAAGATATAAAAAGGAGGAGCCTGTAGATTCAGTATAAAATTTTACACAGTCAAGTACAAAATTCTTTATTTCTTGACTGTAAGCACACTTTTAATCTCAAGAGGGGAAAGTATTGTCCAGGGCTACGAATTGAAATTTTCAAACTAATCCTTCCATGTCGGAAATGTATTAATGTAATCTTAAAAGATTGAAGTAGAATTATCTGCGAATTACGCCTTCAGAAAATACAATGAATATATATTATGTGTTTCAAATTTCTTAACAAACTGGTTGAGTAAAACTGATTTATTTGAGCACTACCTAAAATGAAATTTATCGGAAAAATTTGCAAGAGTAAAATATACAGAAACCATATCTACCTGAGATATAATAACATAATATTATATAAAATACATTTTATGGGAGGTGTTAAGCTCTATATCTACCTTGTTAAATTCAGGAAATTTAAGTACATTTTTTTGGAAACTATTAGTATTACAGGAACTAAAAAGTTTAAACATTTATTCATAACTAATTTTCATTTACTGAGTTATTTTCTAGATGATATTTTTAAAACATTTTTATGTAGATTTAAAAAAAAATATATCCAGCAATTTTCTGCGTTTTGTAAGATAAACTATTAAATTAATGTATTTATACTTAGTTTAAAATTATTAACGATTCCATATTCCAAACTTATTATTCCCTATACCCTATTTCGAAATAACATTTTTGAAACTCTCACTTGGATTTTGAGTCTTACCATGTAATAGGTTATTATAAACATCAAATGTAAAAATTTCGGATGTATCCTGTTAATAGTTTCTGAGAAAAATGCACTTTTCCCCAAAAAATTAAAATTTTGGGAAACTGGATTGAAAGTTTCAGAGTATCCCAGCCCCATATTATAGATTTTCAGGGTCATCAAATGTCTTTTTCTTTAGTCGATTAATGTTTTCTTGCTTATTTTAATAGCTCACCTGCTTCACTTACATAGTGTCAATTTCCTTTAGCAATTGGAGGATATTCTTTCCTGGGGCTATGCCCAAACGCTGCAGAACTTTTACCCCGCCAATATTTCCTCATCGAAAGTTAAAATTGAATCTTACACACTCCTGGACAGTGTATCTAACCCAACAAATACAGTTTTGGAAACCCTATTCCAAACAACATTATTGAAACTCTCACTTGGGTTTTGCCATGTAAACATACGCACCTCACTGTGAACTGGAATAACTAATAACCACTACCCCGCAAAAAGAACTTGAAACAAAAAAAACACGCTCAAATCTTACTGAAAAATAGCTACTACAGAGCTGCCAACTTACTTGTAACCTGGAAACAAAAATTCAATCTCAAACAGAAAGAGGAAAATTGAAAAATTACGAAACCGAATATACATGATATTGGACGTGGGCGAGGCAATACGACACCCAGATCTCTAAATGGCCATTTAAACGTTTAAAGGTCTTTTAGCGTGATCATCTCTCTGAACCATATAAAGTAGACATGAAGCATTCAAAAAATGCAAAACAAAATAAAAGCTGATTCTTAACCCCTTGGGATCCTAATACCTTCCCTTAATCAACTGATGACGTTTCCAAGTGCTAGGACCGGGAACGATGGTTCAGTGCATCAACTGATGTCACTGCAGTACCTCTGATCCGGAGATCCTAGGTTCCAGCTCTGACGGCGGCAGGATTTTCGACACTAGCTTGCAAGCTAGGTCGAATTCAGTCACTGACTGGAGAAGAATTCTGGCGACCGACTGCTCTGATCGCTCACACACACACACACACATGCACTACACTACTACACATGCCGGGAGACCGGTGGGGGCTTAGAACTTGTCCCGGCTGGGGCGGTGTCCCGCAAGTGGGTAAAAACCGGTAATCGACGGTAGGTCGGCGCCAGATCTCGCCATCCAGTGGGGGAAGATTGCCGCCACATCCCGATGAAAAGCATGTACCATACTTACGGGACTAATGACCTCAGTAGTTGACACGCCCAGAATAACTAATCACTAAATCAATCAATCAGTGTTCACTTGCATGGTTGATTAATGCAATGGTCAAGAGACAACGATACCGTTGCTTCTGCAGCGTCGATGACCAGAAGCCCTGGGGATGGGCAGTGGCGAATATTCATAGTTGGGACGAATTCAACTTTTGCCTAAAGGAGAATTCTAGCGGTCGGCAGCTCTGATTAGTAATGTATCTTGGTTTCTCCAATCAATACAAGGGAAATTCATGAGCAGTACATTGTAACCGGGCGAAGGAGCGCCGGTGACATTTCTTGCCTCTTCCTTGTCCAATCTACTTACACCTATTTCTCTCCTTATACAGACACTTACACGCACTCTCTACTACCGCACTGGTCGAAAGACGAACAGGGGCTCCGTGCTTCTCCCGGCTGGTGGAGATACCCTGAGGGGGAAACCTTGCTATCCGACGTCTGCACCGGATCTTATGTTCCAGGCAGGGATGAACACCACTACGCCACAAGAAATACATTTACGGGGCTAATGGATACGGTCGTTGACGCGTTCATAAACACCGAATAATTCGTTAATCAATCAAACTGATGCAAGCCCTTGATGAAGAGCGCGAGGTAGCACTGCGGCGCCCGCAGAGGGGCGCGCACCTGCGACCCGACAGCTCTGCGCGTCGTCGCAGTCTTTGGAGCCGCTCGCCAAAGGAAAAGCCTGTCAGCTGCGCCGCGCCGGAAATTTATCAGCCGCCGCGGAAGGACGCGGACAGCCTTCCGACCCGTCTGGTGGCCATGGTCTCCGCGTCACTGGCTGGCCAACGGGAGCGTTCTCTTCTCTTCTGAAAAAATGGAAGAATAAATCAACTACTCGTGAGATCATTTCATTCTTAGTTATCTTTTAGCTTTGAATATTGATTTTCATGTTCAAAGATTTAAAGAATCGTATTCTGTTGTCATCTCTTACTGAACCACCATTTTGTGGATTACAATCTATGAAAAGTATTTCGGCTTCTTTGGGGTTCTCGAAAACCGGGAAGCTAGAACTCACAGTTTTCGTTTTATAGTGATAATTATGACTGTTTTCTTCTAAATTCGTGATTGAATGATCAATGGAATTCTACCGTTCTCGTATTAAATCTGTCTCTTCCATTCCTGAGAGGTACCTCCCTATGAAACAATATTATACATTCACGGAGAGTTTTATATCGATGGCTTCTTGTACTTTGGAGATCGACAACTTCCCTAAATTTCCTTATTTGATAAAGAAGATATCAATTTCTTAAATTTAGTATTTAAATCATTTTAACGACTTTTCTCTGTGCTTAGGTATAATTTCATCGATTGAGACAATGACATCCCTTTGTTAATGAACCTTCAGGCGGTCCACTTCCGACCCCACCTACGAACGCCACTATATGTCCAATCATTCTTCCCTTTGTGGATAATTGAATTACACAAGCAATTACTAATGACGATATAATCAATTAATAAATCGATATAATGCTGTCTTTCTCGTGGTCTCGTTTGCCTGAATGAGATCTTTCCGTTTATGGAAACAACTGTGCCATCTCAAATGAATGAAATGAAGAAATGTTATTAATACATACATATTCACGAGATAAACGACCACCACAAATAAGTTTGTCAGTTTCGAAGAACCTTCAGTTCATCCGAGTTCTTGTAGGTTTTCACCTTCACCTAGCAGCCAACTCTTCAGCTATCTCACTTCGAAGTGCATCTCTATTTATTACGGGCGCGTCACATTTCTTAGGCGATGAGTACCCTAGGTGTAATGCATCTTATATCCCGGAGGGTGGATGTGTTCCTCCCCAGCAGAAATGTGGGAACGGGCGCCGTCCTGCCCGTCGGCTTACGAGGTTTTCCCAGCCAGGTATCTTCCCCAACGGGACACCACTCCAGTCGGGACAAACTGTGAGCCTCTTGACATGTGTGGTAATGCAGAACCTGTAAGTCTGTGTGCATGTAAGTGGGGAGATGTGGATAATGATGAGAAAGGATAGATAGCGCGCAGTTAGTGTACCGTTTGTTAGGGTACTGCCCCAGCAGTCGCCTTTTATCGATAAGATTGATCGATTGATTTTTTCATGTTTCCGGGCGCGTCAACTGCTCAGGTCATTAGTCCCGTTAGTGTAGTGCATGCTTTTTCTCGGGAGATGGCGGTGATCTTCCCCCGCTGGATGGCGAGATCCGCCGCCGACCTACCGTCGGCTAGTGGGGCTTCCCCCCTAACCAAGACTCTCCCACCAGCGGGTCACCGCCCCAGCCGGGACAAGCTCTAAGCTCCCGACCGGTCTCCCGGGATATGTGGTAGTTTAGTGCATGTTAGTGTACGTGTGTGTGTAAGAGGAGAGGGTATGGAAAGAGGGAATGGGAAGGACAGATCGCGCGCGGTCCGTGGCCCGTTTGATAGGGTACTGCTCCGGCATTCGCCTGGTGAACCACGGAAAACTACCTATCAGAGCAGCCGGCCGCTAGAATTCTCGTCCAGACAGCGACTGAATTCGATCTAGCTGAAAAGCCAGTGTCGAAAATTCTGCCGCCGTCAGGACTCGAACCTAGGACCTCCCGGTCACTTTTATCGATAAGAGAAACCACGAAAAACCAGCGAACAGATCAGACATTTTCTAGAATTCTCCTTCAAAGAGTGATTGAAATCTAGCCAGCAATGAAGCTCGTGCCGAAAATCCGCCACGGACGGGAATGGAAACCTGTAAACCATGATGCTGCAGAAGGAACGGTGATGCCGCTGAGGTACCGCAGGCGGCCTGACGTGGAAGGGAGGAGGGCTGCCCTCGCCGCCCCTTCGAAATTAATCACCTGCCCATCGCGGGAGGCACGCGGCCTCCTACGTCACCAGGACGCGCGCTGCGCCCGGGGACCGCGTGCCTGCGCGCCCGCCTCGGGCGGTGGGAGGACGGGCTCCTCGGGCCGGGCAGAGGAACGGAACGGACCGGGGCGGCGAAACGCGCAATGAAACGAACTGGAGAGCACTCGCTGGAATAAAAGGCAAAATCCTTGTTAATAATGAAGATTTTAAATATTTATAGTTGTATAAGTTCTTTAAGCCAATTTGATGTTTTCGAACGCATACTTGTACGCATATTTTATATCTTTGGAACGCATATTTTAAAGGAAAACGTACACCTAACAAAGTATTAAAGTCAAGTAATCATACATTAATGTAATTTCAATGAAATATTAGATCTTACTTAAAATTCAGCCTAACATGTTAATATCATTTTCATGTCTTGAATTGCCAAGCAGCAAATTTTAGTAAAAAATGTCAACTTCAAGAGCTACGTTTGGTGGTTAAAGTAGGTGCCACAACTTGCGATTGTGAAAATAACATTTTGAATAATATTTCAAATATGAGAAAATTTTTCATTCTATTGCATTTCAGTAAATCTTACTGTATTTCTACTAATTTTCGAAAATTCTAAATGTTACCGAATTAGAAATCAGTACTAGAAATCTAAAAGACACATAGTTTCTAATTTTAAGAAGGTTAGATGTAAAAATCTACTTCATAAATAAAGGTCATGCAAATAAGTTATGTCATAAATAAAGGATATAATTTACTTACTAGGAATAGACTCCATTTTTCTTGTGTTCTGTCACAGAACCAATCTCATGGATTCTAAAAGCTCAGTGTGGACTGGTAGAGCCAACATAACAGAACTAGCCCGTCATACGCAGTTTTTTAACTGTTTTTTGACGTAAAATAAATAAATAAATAAATAAATAAATAAATAAATAAATAAATAAAACTAGTGTACTTGTATACTAGTGTACTAGTGTACTAGTGTACGTACATCGAATACCCACCGGTGGAAAGATGCCATAATTACAAATCGTACTTTAATATTATAAATTACTTGTAAGGCGTAGAGACTCTTCACTACGCGTGTCGCATTTCACAACGAAACTCCAGCTTGCGGCTATGCGATGAACATAAATCATCCTTGAGTCTGTCCGACGCACTTGCAATGTAACTAGAAGACCCCCCCGTCGAAATTTACATAAAATATTTTGTATATCGAAAACATTGTAAAGGGAGCGAGGTTCGTTGGAGATACCATTCTCAACAAATCTGTTTGTCTTTTACAATTTTTTAAAATTTCATTTCCTATTTGTAATTTCCCATTTTAAAAACGTCCTATCATAAATTAAATACTATGCGTGACGTGCTTCGACATTTCGAATGCGTTATTTACCAGCTTAGATGGCTCAGAGCATCAAATGACGTCACAGCCGTGCCTTAGGTTATAGGGTTTGGGTCCCGATATGGCAGGATTTTCGAAACTAGTTAAATAGCTAGGTCGAATTCAACCGTTGTCTGGAGGTGAATTCTAGTGACTGGTTGCTCTGGACCACGTTTTCCATGATTTCCCCGACCAATCACAGGCGAATGCCGGAGCAGTACCCTATGAAACGGGCCATAGGCCGCGTGCGATCTTTTCGTCCTCTTCCTTGTTCGATCCTCACCTCATACTTAACATTTACATCCACCACACTATCGCACATGTTGGGAGACTGGTTGGAGCTTAGAGCTTTCACGGCTCGGGCGGCGCGGCGCCTCAGTAGGGGGAGATACCTGGCTAGGAAAACCCCGCAAACCGACGTGTATGTCGGCGCCGGATCGTACTTTCTAATATCACTGGCACGGTGGAAGATCACTGCCATCTCCCGTGATAAAAATATGCACTACACTTACGTTAGTAATACCCTTAGCAGTTGACGTGCCTGGAAACAGGCAATAATCGATCAACTGACTGCATGATTTTAAGAGAGCTCTATGAACTATACATCAAGAACAGGAAACTTCAATGTATATTGACTAGACTATGAATAGGTCCTTAACACACTCTCATCTCATGCCAAAAACATCAGTGAACAGATGCCCTAAATGTGGAACTGTAATCTCGATTTTCTACACATTAACAAAGTGTAATGATTATAAACGTGAAACAAACTGGATTGCCTGAAAACATCAAGAACTATTTGAATGACATTGAAAGTATGTACGATGTTATGAACTTTTTAAGCGAATTGGTGTGCTAAACTCTACATAAAAATAGTAGTAAATCCTTTACAAGTTTAATATGTCAAGATGTAAACTGTATATAATATTATAATAAAACTCTCTATTTATAAGTAACTTATTGCAAAACACAAATGTAATATGCAACAGTAAAGGGTAACTGAAGTCGCTAATGACCCAGCTGTCGATGCGACTATAAATATATAAAAAAAGAGAGAGAGAGGGAAAGGGCGGGAGGAAGAGAAAGGGAAAAATTGGGAGAGGGAAAGAGAGGGAGAGGGATAGAGAGGGAGGGAGAGGGAGAGAGGAAGAGAGAGGGGAGAGAGGGAGAGGGAGAAGAAGAGAGAGAAGGAGAGAGAGAAGGAGAGAGAGGAGAGAGAGAAGAAGAGAGAGGAGAGAGAGAAGGAGAGAGGGGAGAGAAGGAGAAGGAGAGAAGGAGAGAGAGAGGAGAGAAGGAGAGAGAGAGAAGGAGAGAGAGAAGGAGAGAGAGAAGGAGAGAGAGAAGGAGAGAGAGAAGGAGAGAGAGAAAAGGAGAGAGAGAAGGAGAGCGAGAGAGAAGGAGAGCGAGAGAGGAGAGCGAGAGAGAAGGAGAGCGAGAGAGAAGGAGAGCGAGAGAGAAGGAGAACGAGAGAGAAGGAGAGAGAGCGCTCTGTGCGAAGCAATGCGCGTGTTTAGCCCATTGTAGCCCACTGTGCGGGGCGCGGCTTCTCGTCTCGCCTCGCCTCGGCTCGGCGTGCCACAAGGCCCCACGCAGCGCCCCGGGGTGGGCGGCGCAGCGCAGTCTTCGTTCGACGCTTATTGACGTCCCGTTGCGCGGACGCTGCCGGGGGAGGGGCACGCGGGGACCCCTTGCACGTGTGACGGCGCGTTTGCAGGCGCGCGGCGACTTCCAAGAAGCGCGCGAAGCCCTATAACTAGCGCCGGTGCACGGGTTCGTGTTTGGATATTTTCCCAGATGTGTCTCTTAAAGGTAGCTTACTGTCTGTGAAGAAAGAAGCCTGCTGCTTTCCTTTTCTTTATTTGAAAGATGTGACTTCTCTGCACAAACATTTCTTAAGTCTAACAGTAAACACGCTACTAGTTTAAAATATCTCAACCTGGAGTGAGGTGTTGCGTAAAATATTTAGGCAACTACAATAATAAGACGGAATTAAAAGAATGGTGGATCGGCGGCAAAGTTTCACTATCTTACCGATGTTAGCTACCGAAACTCTAGGATTTAAGAGTGTAGCAAAATCCTTGATTTGCACGCCTGATTTTGAAAAGAAAATTGAGCAGTCTGTTCCACTTCGTACATTTACGATGTGCGAAACAACCACAAGGCTAAAAGTCATATTTGTGCATCTTTTAAATTAGTGCCTAAAGCCTGTTTATGGAAATGTTTTACTTCAGGTAACATTGATGAAGGATTATCTGGTATTGCTCCATCTCACTCAGCATCTGATGCTACAATCGTAAGAAAATTAGAAAATGGCTAACATGGAGATCGTTGTATCCTGGAACAGGATAACAGGATTACAACCTAATACTTCATAACGATGAAAAGAATGATGAAAATACATACTAATTGAAGATAAATCGTTGTTCAAATTAAAATCGGAAGATTTTGGTCTTAATAAGAAGATTTTATAACAAAGACTTTTGTCTTTATTATAAATTATTTACTCTTTATTGTAGTATTTATTAACTGTATCAACAGCTCACTACAAAAAATTCACACAAAATACATTTACATTCTTTTACAACGCTTTCCCAGACGACATTAAACGAATAAATTCGATAGAAAAGTTTAAATTTCAAGTAAAATGGTTTCCGTTTCATAACTGTTTCTATACAATTCGAGACTATAGTGAGCATTAAAAGGAAAGTAACATTAATTTTAACAGTTATATTTAATGTATTATTTACCATTTAGACTGTATAATTTTCAACAACCTGTAACAAGTATAGTACCGCAGGTTCTGGGTCCATGACTCCTCTCTCGATGAGGATTTTCGTCGGGTTTCCCTGATCCTTTGTGCAAATGCTGAGATGGCCCCTTGTTTTGCTTTTGGAAATAAATGAATCTTCATTGTCTGTGCACGTCTGTTCTTCTAGAATTCGGTGGGAAATAGAGATATTCAAATTATCGTTCTCTATAATGTCGCGGCATGAAGGATTATTCCTTCACGATGGACATGATGAGGGATAAGAGTTCAAGTTTATAGCTGATTTAACCTTGAAAATAGATTTGTTTAAATCGGTGCGAATATTTTGTTAACCATCCTTGCAAAAAACGCTCATTTCTTTCTGTATTCAAAATTCAAGTAGTATATGGGCTTAGGGGAGGGATCACAGAATTAACTTCTCCCCGTAGTACGTCGCACACTATTTTTAATTGTTTTTGACGTTCAATAAATAAATAAATAAATAAACAAACAAATAAATAAATAAATACAAAATAAAACTATAAGCCTGAGTTGCAATACGTTTGAAAATTGAGATTTAATAGGCTTGTTTTAAACGTACGATGAATAGTAACTTATCAAAGCTTGAGTTGTACTAAAACATTTGCCCCGAATTTGTTCATTTTCATAAACATCAAAGAAGGCTCCTAGAAGGTATTTTGTGTTATCGAGATTCTCCAAATATTTTATTATTTGGAGATTATTTAAAATGAAATTTGTTTCAACTCAATTTTTGGAAGATTCTTTTCAAATAAAAACTAGGAACGTTGTAACAGTACATACTTTCAGGTATTGTAAGTTTTACTTATTTCAGCTCATTTTCAAGGAATCCTTCTGCTAAATCATCAAAGCATGGGAGATCTGAGCAAACTTTCTACTTAATGTTTGAAAATATTGGTACTCGTAAGTAAATTTTTTTCTGAATTTGAATTGAGGTGAGCTCATTTCAAAATAAATTAGTGTGCTCAACACGAATTCTGTAAGTATTGTACTTTACTAGCTCTTTTTTTCAGGGATATCATTCTTCATCTGAAATCGGATATTGCACGGATCAATACATGCCACGGAATCTTAAGCTGCCTACCGCTCACTAAGAGTGACAATCACGTCATAAGTTTTCGCAGTAATTAGCAAAGATTGAATTACAATTTCCACTGTGTTGTTACTCCCTTTCAAAGTTTGTATATTTTATTTAATGATTCTTGAATAGTTTTCAAAAAATGTTAAAAAAAAATTATAATAAAATCACTTTTGCTTCCTTCGAAAATTTTCCTCAGCGAACCTTTTCTTGAAAGAACCTCTGGCAATTATTGCTAGTAACCGAATATTAAACAAGTGGAAAAGCGGGGAGTTAAACACTAAAATCTGGCGACACACGAAACTTGCAGACGATGGAAAATCTAGTCATCTTGAATGTCTTCTGTTACTAACAGAAAAATGCAAAGGCACAAGATAGTATAAAAATATTTTGTTAGATGAAGAACTAAATATCAAAATAGAAAAAGCCGTTGGTGTTTAGTTCTTTCCTTCAGTGGATTATTGTGCAGCTTGCGTCAATTCAACGGGTTTTTAAATTTGTTTTAAAAATGTTTTATATTCATTTTTAATACTACTTTCATTATTGTATTCTTATTACATCTAAAATGCATTATATCCTCGTTCATTCTATTTACATAGAACGCGTCCATAGCTCCTAAAAATATTCTAATTTTACCTCCCACATGAATTGTTCACGTTCAAAGGTATGAATGATTTGTGGATCTTCAAAGAATATTGCAAACCAATGTCACAGGCTATCGGAAGCTCTAAAAGACCTTTTTAATACGTTACTCTCTAATTCTAGAGAAAAATAGTTCCCACTTCTCAGAATTTATGCTACGCACTCTTCTCGTGACCCATTAGAATACATTCAAATACGACATTCCGAAAGAGAGAACGTATGCTTTTGCCTGCAAAAAAACTCTCAAATCAATCCATCCCTAAGAATTCGAGAATTTCCTCTATGGTTAAAAATACTGTGATTTATGATAAAATACATTATTCCTTGATGTGAAGAGGCAATAACAATGCATTCGTAGGTTCTAATGACGAGGAATCATGTTTCAGGGCTTTTCTGACTGACGAAACCTTCACGCGATGAGCCTTGCACCTTCTGTTTCAATATCTCATAAATCTACAAATAACCTTCATCCCTTGCGTTAGGTTTCAGACTGAAGACCACATCAATATCGATATCTTTGTGTACGCACTTTTACAGCGAGTATTGTTATTGGCAATGAAATCGTTTGAAGTATTTTCGACAAAGGCAAAACGGGTGATTTTTAGCATGTGCTGAAAATGCTTCACAGTTTGTACGTAGAAGCCAGAGCAGTTCCGTCTTTACCTTTCTAAATCGTGCATTAAAACCAGATTAAAAAAAATAGCTCTGAAAGATTTTATGACCGACATGACATTTTTCTACCAGTGAACGCGTGTTGCATAGTGAAGACACACAAACGCAGAGCCACAGGTTTAAAGCACAGCCTAGATTGCAAGGTGCGTTGTTTGTCCCCTGCTCTCCCCTAAAACTCCGCTTAGGTAACTGAAAGAAAAAATCTTGAGAGGAACTCTGAAGACGAGGAATCTTATCTTCAAAAACATTTGAAATAAATGTGACTTAGATACGTGATGTAATGTTTGCAATAATAAATGTTTACCCTGACAAGATAATTTAATAACCAATAGAAAGGTAAATGATCACAGTGAATCTTACATTGAAATAAGTATGAAATTATTTAAAGCGACTGAAATAAAATTGAAATAAATGTGTAGCCTGAGTGCAGTGGGGCACAACTAGAAATGTATACAATTGAAATATTGAAGAAAACAATTAAGATTCAAAAACTTCTAGAACGTTTGATCTGCTGGCGTTTTTGGATCGTATGGGCACGTGGCTCTGCCAGTTGGTGCCGGGGATTCCCGGAATTACGGGGCTCACGTGTAGGGATCAGGCTGGCTTACCCTACATTCCTGTACAGTCGTGCTCAGAAAGTGGACATTTGGAACTATGATAAGACGGAGAAAATGGCTTAGAAAAAAAATTGAACAATGAATGAAATATGCGCTGTGGTGCCCTTGCAGGAAATACAAGTACATATATAAATATGATTGCAATATATACATATATCACTTTGTTCTTGCCTGAAAATCAACCATTGGCGATTTGTGGTGTGCGTAAGTTTTGTGTCACCTAATTGACAATACTTTTGATATCAAATTTTAGAATAAATATATACAATGAAAGTATTATTTTCTTTACGAATGCTACAATGTTGTTCCCTGATTGTCAAGCAAACGTCTGTTTTATTTCTGTGGCACCGTACAAATTCCTATTGATCAGGGTCTTCAATCCTTTACACTTTTAGGAACCCTTCGAGCTCATGTTTTTTTTTAAGGAACCGCATATATAAGTAGCATATAAAATAGTTTATCAAAGTTTTGTCCTACTCCAAAATTCAATAGTATTCTTATATCATTATTTAATTGTAATAAAATATGTTAAGACAATAAATAGAGTAGTAGCGATACATATTTGATTTTATTTATTTTCTAGAATATATTTTATGAATAATTAACGACATTAACAATATTTTAAAATATTACAAATTAATGAAAAACAATTACTTTTAATGACTTGGCTGTGCTTGATTTTTATCCCAAAGCATTATTATTTGTTGAGATTTCTAACCTAATGTCTTCAGCCTCCTCTTCAGCATCCAATTTGTTTCTGTAGTTTGTTTTTGTAGCAACATACAAAGAGAAAGGTTTTACACATGTATAGGTGGATACAAATAATATTAGACGTTTCATAGCTCTTCAGCAATTTTAAGGTTTTCATTTCTAATGTCAATACAAAAATGTGTAACATCAATTTGATTAAATTTTTGTTTCAATTGAGTGTCGATTGGCATACCAATTTGTTGCTCTCTTTCATTTATTGGGAGTTTTGACTTATCAATCTTGAAAAGAATTTTGAATTCATGGTATTTTTCTTTTTGAACTGGAAAATATTCAAGAAATGATTATTGCAAATCCGATTAGTGTTGCACCAAATTAATTTTTACATTTTTATCGAGATTAGCGTTACTGTCAACAAAAATGTTGTGTAAATTAGGAAAGCAATCAATATTTCCTTTCAAAATTCAATCTGCGCCACATTTCTATTTTAAAAGAGCAGAGTTAATTTTAATTTGTACCTTGAAAATTTGTTCCTTGGAGCGATGTGTTAAGCAAATTGAAGTAAGTTAAAATATCTGATACTTGTAACATTTTCTGACTTCATACATGCATTAATTTGGATCTAATTGAGATGCATGTTCAGATAAGAAAATTCTTATTTCATCTTTTAATACGGAAAATCTTGATAACACCTTTCCGTGAGATAACCAACGGACGTCTGTGTCATCAGTAGTATTTTGTGTACCAGTCTTCAACCCTTATTCATTATTGCAATAGTGGTCTAATTAAAATAAATAATAAGTGTAAATAAGAGTTATTAAAAAGAGTAGTAATATAAATTGTAAATAAATGATAAGAGTTATCAATTGTGATATAATAACAAAATAAATACTCACGTACGTAATTCTATATTACAGACAGGAGGTTAACAGAACTAACATGTGACGTCATTCGTCTTGATTCGTGTATTTGAAGAACGTGACTTTTATCGAATATCAAGATTTTTATTTTATCAATAAAATATTTTTCTATTTATTTTTATAATCAACTGTCTTATATATCCAATTTATATTAATATTGTATTTTTCTTATTATAATAATAATTAATAATTAATAATAGTTAATTATCAATATAATAATTTCTTCAATATTATTTTAATCTAATATGTTAAAAATTACAGTTCACTACCCCGTTCCTACATGAAAAATTCCTTGTATAGATGATTTCCATTTTACGTGTGTTTTGCCTGAGCAAATAGTAATTCCTTGCGGAACCCCTATCAGTGTTCCAGGAAACCCTAGTGTTACGTGCAACACAGTTTGAAGAATTTTGATATAGTTGAAAGAAATAGTGCAACGTGTGTGTATATCCTTTCCGATGTGTTAAATGCGGCAAAGAACAGGCACCTGATAAATGCGAAAAAAAAGATAAATCCTGCCAACATGCGCGCTGTGTGAAGGAACTCACCCAGAGGACTATAAAGGTTGTCGAGTTTACCAAGAAATTCTAAAAAGAAAAGGTCGCAATATCTCAAATAAAGAGAGAAGAATCGTTCAAAATGAAATAGAGAATCGTCAGCAAACTCATGATGATTCTTCAATTAATCCGCAAAATCGCAACAGAAGCTTCCAAATAAATAGAAGAACATATGCTGATATTGTACAACCTAAGTATGCAAAACAATATCAACTACATTATGATGACATCCACTCTATTTTTAATATCATCCAACACTCCTTTCAGCGATTTGAAAATGTTCTAATGCAACAGATAAATGCACTTCTTAACTTAGTATCGACATTTGTAGCTAAGTTATCCAACGTATCTTTTTTCGAATAGCAGCCTGGAATGCTAACGGTCTAGCACATCACCATAAAGAAGAAATATTTCTCTCAAAAAATAAAATTGATATACTATTGATCTCGAAAACTCACCTCACAGAGAAGAACGATTTTAAATTGCAAAACTATACACTAAATAACACAAAACATCCGAATGGCACAGCGCGCGGAGGTACGACAATACTGATTAAATGCAATATCAAACACCATGAAGAATGTGCGTTTAAATATAAAAAGATTAAAGCAACTAAATAGAAGACTGTCAAGAACCACTCAGAGTAAGTGCTATATATTATCCACCAAGATTCAATACATATAAGGTACGACTTGAAATATTTTTCACTAGCCTTGGCACTCGCTTTGTATGCGGAGGAGACTTACATGCCAAACACGTGCAGTGGGGACTCGAGACTCATTACTGCGAGTTGTCGGGAACTACAAAAATCGGTAGTATCGTTGCAAGTACTAACCATCTCTACAGGATTGATTGATTTATTGATTTTTTCGTGTTTCCGGGCGCGTCAACTACTTCGGTCATTAGTCCCATTAGTGTAGTGCATGTTTCCCCCCCCGGGAGATGGCGGTAATCTTCCCCCGCTGGATGGCGAGATCCGGCGCCGACCTACTGTCGGCTAGTGGGGTTTCCCCCTAACCTGGACTCTCCCACCAGTGGGGCACCGCCCCAGCCGGGAGAAGCTCTAAGCTCCCGACCGGTCTCCCGAAATATGTGGTAGTGTAGTGCATGTTAGTGTGTGTGTGTGTGTAAGGGGAGAGGATTGGACAAGGAAGAGGATAGATCGCGCGTGGTCCGTGGCCCGTTTGTTAGGGTACTGCTCCGGCATTCGCCTGGTGTTGATCGGAGAAACCACGGAAAACTACCGATCAGAGCAGCCGGCCGCTAGAATTCTCCTCCAGACAGCAGCTGAATTCGACCTAGCTGAAAAGCTAGTGTCGAAAATCCTGCTGCCGTCAGGACTCGAACCTAGGACCTCCCGGTTAGAAGCGCTGCAGTGACATCAGTTGATGCACTGAGCTACCGCTACCTGTCATCTCTACAGGAGAAACAAATTACCCGATGTAATTGACATCTTTGTAACTAAAGGAACTTCATCAAGTTACTTGTCTACTGAAGCTTCCCATGAACAGTCAGCGGATTACTCGCTCATCATAATAACTGTTAGCAATAAAATGTTGAACCCTGCACCGTTAGTACTAGTAAATAAACATACAGATTGGAATATGTACCGAAACTGGATATCCACCTTTACAAGCATTCGAGTGCCCTTGAGATCAGAAGATGACATCGATGAAGCTACTGAGATTATTACTGAAAGCATACAAAAATCAGCGTGGCACTCCACTTCACGAAGAGAGTATAACAGAAGCTGTGTTAATTATCCTTTCTACATTCTGAAAAAAAAAATTCAGGAAAAAAGAAAACTGAGAACAATATGGCACAGGACAAGATACCCAACTGATAGAATCAACTACAATAGAGTTCCCAGGCAATTATCCAGTGTACATAAAACCTTCAACGAAAGTAGATTTCAAAATTACATTTACAATCTCTCTGCAATCCAAGCCTCCGAATACTTTTCATTTATGGCCACAAGAAAATCCAGACGACCTAGTAAAGCTTCACCACCAATTCGTAAGGAAAACAACGAATTGGCGAGAAGTACAAAAGAAAAAATTGAAGTAATTGCAAAACACTCTACTGACGTTTTTCAAAATCAGCCACCAAAAACATTAAATCAGCCGGTCAAAATTTAAGAATAATTAGAATCAACTACACAAATGACATTACCGATAAAATATTTTACCTATAAAGAAGTATTAAAAGAGATTTAAAAAAGGGATTGCCTAGCAAGAAGGCTCCTGGTTTTGACCTCATCAACGGATCACTACTAAAAGAACTGCCTCACAACTAAAAGAACAGCATTTATCACTGGTATCTTCAACAGTATCCTACGTACCGGACATTATCCAGCTTAATGGAAAATATCACAGATCCAAGTCTTTTTAAAAACAGGTAAACCTCCCCATGAACCTTCATCGTATCGACCCAAAAGTATTCTTCCAATTCTGTCCAAAGTAGTCGAAAACTTCTCCTAAGCAGATTAAAACCTTGCCTAACAAGTGGCCTAACACCAGATCACCAATTTGGCTTCAGGCAAGAACATTCTACTATTGAACAAATTAATAGAATTACCAAATTCATAATGACCAAATTCCAAGAAAAACTATACTGCACAGCAGCATTTTTAGACATCACTCAAGCTTTCGATAAAGTTTGGCACGATGGCCTTTTCTATAAAATCAAACGCTCCCTAACATATTCATACTTCAATATCTTCAAATTTTACCTATCTCACCGAACATTCCAAATTAAATATCAAAACCAATTATCCAATTTCTTTCCAATCCAATCCGGAGTACCCCAAGGCAGTGTACTCGGCCCAATCTTACACCAGCTCTACACATCAGATATAACGGAAAGAGAAAAAGCTACAAAAGCTACATTTGCAGACGATATTGTCATTTTAGCCTCGGATGATTGAAGCGTCAAGATAACTACAAGAGCGCCGAGTGTTGATCGAAGAATGGGCAGACAAGTGTAAAATTAAAATTAACGAAAATAAGTCAGCTCATATTACTTTCACGTCGAGAAGACAAAAATGCGACATCGCATATATTAATAATAAACCAATTTTACCGGTTGAAGTGTGAAGTATTTAGGAATTCATCTCGACAAACGGCTTACCTGGAAATTCCACATACTAGCCAAGAAGAAGCAACTTCAACTGAAAGTGAAAAGACTGCATTGGCTACTAAAATACCATTCGAATCTATCCTTAGAAAATAAATTATTGATCTATTAAACAATAATAATCCCAGTATAAACATACGGCATCCAAATTTGGGGCTCGGCAAGTAGGTCAAATCCCTCCCTTTTACAAAGATTTCAATCCAAAACGCTTAGGATGATTTATACAGCACCATGATAGTACATTTCATTCACAACGCTACATAGGGACTTAAAAGTACCAACAGTCTTTCAAAGAATCGAAACAAACAGCTCAAGTTATCTTCAACGTCTGGAAACCTATCCAAATCCTCCAGTCATCAACCTCTTAGATAATAGTGTAGAAACTTACCGAGTACCCAGAATTACACCCTTAAAACTCCATTATAGATTCTCAAGTTAGTCAGAATATATATAGTTACATATACTCCTCAACTTTGGCTAACCAAATATAATTTAATTGACTCTTTCTATACTAGACTCAAGAAGGCGGTAAAATGTACCCTTGGGATACATTCACTAAAAAATTGTCAATGTCAACTAGAAATGTTTTATCATATTTACTAATTATTTTTAATGTAAAATAGATTATAAATTTACCTTGTTCAGAATTTTAAAAAAAATACAAAAAACGTTTGTATATCGCCAAGTGCAGGTGTCAGCGGAGCGTTTGGAGTCGGTAAGATGATGGCTCAGTGACTCAGAATCAGATGTATCAGCGGAAATATGCATTCTGGTTTGTTTACGTCAACTTCATTCTCTCGATGGATAAGAAATAGGAAGGGTCCCTTGACCGCCATAGCTGGTCGCTGCTTCATGTCACAGAGCAGAGCCGAGGTAGACAGTTCTAGAAACACAAGCTGTGATTAACGTCTGACTTACTACATTAAAATGACAAGTAAATTATTTAACGTTTGTAACAGCATTCACTTTGAATTTAATGCAAAAGAATTATTAATGCTAGTGCATTAAATTAAGCTGCTAAGCATTAAATTAAGAGCATTAAATTAAGTGCTAAGCATTAATAATGCACTAGAATTATTAATGCTAGTGCATTATTCAATTTAGCACTAGCACACACGCATTAATAATTTGAGCCAATATTCCGCCAATCAACAGTTGTGTCAATGGCGTGATTTGGAGACCGCAGAGCGCTACTCGCGTTCGTCCTTTGACCAACGCAGACCCTCGGAGCGTGCTTGAGATATTGGGCGCTGAATCTCAACAAATTGGCTGGCACAAATTGATATATGTATCCCTTCTTAATATTTTTAATGGCAATGTGTGTACACTCGTACTTCAAGTACTGAGCCTTCATAGATGTTGAATAGAAGACCTTGAGACGTTTCGAAATTCTATCGCAAAAATAAGCAATGCATAACGTCAAGTTTTGTCCTGATCCACGAGTTTACATTCGAAATAGAGATGATAAAAGATTTCTTTGCCAAATGCGCGTTTGAACTCTTCTGTACTATACTAAATGTTGCATGCCAAAAGGAATGTGTCCAGAAAATTATTATTCACCTAACTACAAGGAACCTTGTCCACAACAACCAGAAACACACTCACTAGACTATTCGCAACGACACTCAAACAAAGCTGATTACGATATATAGTGCAATAGATAACGAGCGTAGCACGTGTAAAATTAAAGCGCTTCAAAATTACAGCGAATCTTTGCTAAATGTAATCACCTGTTTGTATGAAACAAGAGCT
This sequence comes from Teleogryllus occipitalis, assembly GCA_011170035.1. Taxonomy (NCBI): domain Eukaryota; kingdom Metazoa; phylum Arthropoda; class Insecta; order Orthoptera; family Gryllidae; genus Teleogryllus; species Teleogryllus occipitalis. The sequence continues at coordinate 250,981 of BLKR01001479.1, forward strand.
CATCATGCAATGGCATTCTGATTTTCGTTTTCAGAACTTTCTAATAGCTAGAAATGATTTATTTCACATGATAAAAATCCACCATTCTGCAGTGTAAATCTAAAGTTTAGATTGAATGGCAGAATTGCTTCTTTAATTAATTATTTTATATCTTTAAAAAACGTTTAAAGAGGCACAAACATTTTCTGGGACTGGGATTTGTACCGCTGTGTTCTCGGTATGTAGATGACAAAGTAAGCAACGCCAACTAGCGAGGCCACATGATAATAATAAGGTAAACATTACACGACTACTTGTAAGATTTCACGAAACTGTTTTAATGGTAGTTTATGTAATTAGTTTATAATATGAAACTTTATTGTATGAGTACATGTTTTGAAAATGAGCAACATTAGGAGCGAGTTTTCAAGTTTGTACGAATGCAACAATATAAACGAGTTGCGTACGCTATTTTTTATAACATAATTATAAATATATAAGAGAATCAAACTTAATTTTGCGAAAAAATTTTCAAGTATTTGACATCTTTGTGAGAAAATGGTGGGCGATTGTTCCGTTAACTTTACCTCCCCACGATTCTGTCGCAGCGATTGGCTGAACGTGTGATGACGCAATCATGTGAAAAATGCGAACATGTCATCATTTGTGCCATCAAATTCGCGATTATGAATGATTTCTTGCAACAGAAAAGATCGTTTGTAATGCTTGTATACAACAAAAACAACAATAATCGTTTAAAGCATTTGTGTACTCCAATGCATTAAATAACGGAATTCATCTGTAACATGTGTGTGTGTTAGCTTACGAGATATTGAAAAAACTTACAAATGTGAAATTTTACAAAATGTAGTTTTAATCACTGTACCGGCATATTATTGTCAATTAGAAGCATCTCGACGCTGTTAGTGTTTTATTGATGCTCGCTGCTTTGTCGAAATTTCTGGGGGCGACGAAAAAATTGGTTCCGTGACCTCGTGCCCCCCTTGAAGGCAGCTGCTGTTCGCACATGGATTTGAAGAAACGGGTGAAAAATAAGGTCGAGACAGTTGGCACATAATTTTTTTAAATACTTAGTGTAAGAAAACCTTTTTTAAATACTTAGTGCCTAACGCCGACGTGTGATGACAGACTTACTTTTATTTTTTTGTTCATTTCAGAATTCTTTATTCCAAGAGCGAGGCATATTTTAGAAGGTCGCCAAACAAAAGATTCGAGCTCTTCTACCCCGCGAATGTAAAACAAAGCATCTCAATGCTTCAAAGGGTGATAACATTACGCCAGGTTCACCACTGAGTCCGTTACTCTCAGGCGTGGATTATAAATAAACTAGTGGTGCTAAAACTGCACGTACTTTCTCGCCCGTATTTTCACGGAAAATTAAGCGAAAAGTACTCAAATTTTATAAAATTGTACAAGACTTTATTTCAAAATCTATCTTTAAGGAACAGATTTCATTAACCCAGAAATGCCCACTGTCCTTCTAAAACGAAACTACGCTTGTCTCTCATTTTCTCGCTACAGAATAATTATGGGCCTTCTGCGAGGTTAGTTCTGCGTATTGTTTGCCAGTGAAAGGGTCACAGAACAACACTCATCGCCATCCTAAGCATTTTCGGATGTAGCAGTATCTTATTTCGAAAGAAGGTTCAGACGCCTCGGAAGGCATGTCGTTTTCGTCGCATTGCAAACTTGACAGGTAAATTGTGTAATATTGGCATATGTGTAAATTATTTAATCCGCTTTATTGTTATGCCAAAGCTACATATATTTACTTCTGAGTGTGGAATGTGAAATGTTACAATAAATATAGACAATATTATTTCGAAAAGGTAGGTGTTCTTCTATAAGGAAAGTAGGAATATGAGGGTACATTTTGCTTACATACATGTAGTTAGCTTAGATTTCTGGTTATTCGACAAATTGTCGTTCCAAAGGGTTTACTCTCAATGAATTGCTCTCAATTCTTGGAGGGGATGTTGGTGGTAATAATGACAAATTACCACATACTTGCAATTGACGGTTATATAGAGACACTCCACAAACGATGGTTATTCATTCTGTCTTGCAATGAACGTGAGTGTGAATTCTCAAACGAAACCTCTCAGTGCATATTACGACAGAATTTTTAAAAGAAATAAAGGCTAATTAAAAGTGTTAATTGAAAGAGAGTGGCCAGCAATTTAAGTGATTTTTAACAAAGAAATGCTAATTGAAATATTTATGGACTATTTTCATGTTATAGAATTGTTGGTATAACATACTAACAGGTATACGACTAGAAATTAGGTAATGTCACTGAAGATGAAAATAATTGTTTTTTAGAAATCCTTTTGTTGGGTGGTTATAATCAGGTTCCAAGAAGAAGACTTCACAGAGAAAAATGTAAAGACACCTGCAATGAAGCTGTCACAATTTCTAGAGATAGATTCGAATTCAAAATATCAAATATTCATTGTTATGATAATGAACGTTTCGATTGTAATTATCGCTTTTCAAGAATAAAATAACTTTTCACTTTACTAAACAAGCAATTTCAATAAATGGCTCCGTACTGCGAATGTCACTCTGTAGACGAAGCAATGGTGCCATATTATGGTCACCACGTATGTAAACAATGCATTTGTGAAAAACTAATTAGATACGGCTACAAACTCTGGATTGAAGCTACATCTGAAGGATATGTTTTATGGATGGAGCCATATCAGGGAGCTAAAACTCAACTCTCATATGTGTATAAGGAACTTGGTCCCGGGCCTTCTGTAGTGCTTATGTATATAAGCAAGGAATGGGAAATGTTGATCGCTCTGATCAAAACATTAGTATTCGTGTAAAGGAAAATGGCATTTTTCTCTTCTTACATTAATAATACTGCAGAGCACAATGCCTGGAGGATCGATAAATTCTGAGGGTGAAAATTGGATCTTACGATTCTTTGGCGAGTTGTCTTGGCACGTGGCACTGATTGAAGGTAACAACAAACTCAAATAAAAAAGTGTGCCATCGAATATACTGTAGGATTGGAGATATAATGGTAAAAATTGTTTAGTTGTGTCTCAAGGAAAACAAAGCAGATAAACGTTATGTCACAAGAAGAAATCAAACAAATGTCTAAAATGTGATACAGCGTTACGTATGAGTTGTTTTGTAACCTACCACACTAAGCCTTAAAGTATTAATTTAGTATATTATTATTGATTTTAACTATTATTTTTTCTATTTTTTATTTTGTAAGCTATTTATTCAAGTGCAGTACATTTCTTAATAACAATTCTACGTTTAAGACGAACATTTGTATTGCGTGTGGTATGAAATGTACCCCCATATGCCTACTGTCCTAGTGCAGCCTCCTATGAATTGTCTAAATGACTTATTGCAAAAAAAATATATATTTGAGTTCGGGTAATGTTTCTGAATATAATAAAACAAAAACGTCGACAGAAACAAAAACATTTTCAGGCATATCTGGGTTCAGACAAAAGATCTCTCGGCTTTCTCTCTACTCCGTAGCGAGAAAGTAAAAGAGGGCCCAGGCTATCGACACAGCTTGCTGGAAAAAGTGAAATTAATACGCCCCTAAAATGCCAAATACATACCTATAAAGCAGACACGATCAAGCTCTCTAGGTGGAGTCAATCCCCAACAGCCCGGTCTCAATTCTCACCCGGCATTTATAATTTTTTTTGAAATGTTAATTACTTACTCAGTTGGGCATTACCAGTACAAAAGGGTAGAATATACAGAAGATAGTCTTAGTTAGATTCATTAAAATGCTAATGCTGGCAGACCAAAATGTGTTCTATGATTATTCAACAGAATGACTTCCTGACTTGCTTCGTGGCACGATATTTCAGAGATACCGTCCCCCGTCGAGAAGTACAATTTAATGGAGTGCACGAATGTTTAACACAGAAAGATTAAAATTGCTTTGAAAAAAAAACTAGTTTCAAATGTAAAGAAAACTTATCTTCGCAACATTCAGAAACTGAGCAAGTACACTTACATTTGCATATGTATTCTGTCTCCGTTTGATAACTTCACCCTGCTCTTAGGAACTTCATAATCCCCGTCGTGTTGGAATGTTTACAAGCATCTCCACCCCTGTTATCTTAAGTAGCCGCTCCGCTCCGCTTTAGCGAGAGGGCGAGGGCAGGCGTCTGTCGCTGCCGCTTTCTCGGAATTCTCCCACGGAGCGCTTGGGCGTGTTCACCTGCGTCGCAGTCCCCCCCCCCCGCCGCCGCCGCCGCCGCCGCCGCCGCCGCAGGAGCTGTGTGCCACGCGGCCCAGCAAGAGAGGGCGCCCCACCCACGCCCCCTGGCCGCCCAAAGCGGAGCTGAGGCTTCTACAGCGCGCCGCCGCCGTCAAAGGAGGTCTCCAAAGCCCGGCCGCGCGGAGCGGCGATCGGGGCGACACGGCCCCCGCGGCGCCGAGAGGCCCTCGCGCTGCCAAAAGCTGCCCATCGGAGGGACATCCCGTCTCAATCAATTGATTGGTTATTCAATTATTTCATCTTTGAGCCAAGTCAATGCCTGTGCTCGTTAATACCAGTGTTATTATAGAGGGCAGATTTTGATGATCTAAAACATAGCAAAAATGATAACGAAAATGCTTTAAAAATGCCCTACAGCTAAAGAAAAATGACGTAAAAAACTTATCAAAACCAGTTCGGATGAACAACTCAAGCTATTGGATACGTTACTGATGTGATCGAGGCTTCTTTTATTCGTTCGAGTGAACTCCTAACTTTTGGTTTGGACGGTTCTTTACCAGGAAATCTCTGTCTTTAGTTATCTCGAAATGGGCTGAACTGGCAACGGCGCTGATATACGGCACAAGAATTACATACAACGGCTGTCGAAACAATTTATGAACTGGGGTTAAGAAAAGCGCGTAAACAAGTCTATTGCTGAAATAAACATTGTGTTTTCTCACCGGGAAGCGATGTCGGCAGAAAATACGCAACCAAACGGAAAGAAAAAGAAGATACCAGCTCCAAATGGGGACATCAGATATAAAGGGCACTACGTTTGTTTTTATATATACTGAGATATTTTTAAAGGTTTTTACAATTTCATTTCTCGAGCAATAGGTATTGGGAACTATGTAAAAATACATTAATAACGTACATAAAACAGTCTACTCATCGATTTTTTTGTATTGGCGAATGAAAATAGGTCATTGTTACGCCTCCTTTCTTATCAAATGGGTCCTTTTAACAGTGGTAAGCACATTTATGAGGTCACGAGCTTCGTTGAAAAGAACGTTCGGGAATTAATTAAAAATATTAATTTTATAAGGCAGGAGGTGTAACATTGACTGAATGTCATCGGCCACTATAGAAAATGGAAGTATAACGTAAATCACGACGTTCACTTTTATTCAGGGACAGAACCTTCTTTGAACTCCCCCTTCTGCAGAAGTGGTAAATCTTACACGGTGCTCTTTTAACTCCTAAGAACAATTTTGAACGTTCATATGTCATCAATACATAGCTTTTATCTAAACTTTGCCTCTCTGATTTCACAGAGCTGCCTTAGGCCCGCAACAGACTACACCGAGAGATGCATTGCGAGACATGTGCGACGAGAAATGAGGAAAAAGGCTGGCGAGGCTACGTCCACACACTAGAAATAGGTTATTCGAAGTCTGGAAATGCCTTTATGCACAACAAGCCAAGAATGGGACAGCAGTTAGCTATGAGATCACCTGCGAGTCCCATTTCTTGTTTTATTAAATGCTCTTGTGTTACTTTAACCCGTGAAATACTTGTTTTGTTGCTGTAATTCTAAACCATCTGTTTAACTCGTTCGAATTGCCTAAAGAGAAATACATTACTGCATTGCATACAAATCATTATTTAATGTAGAAAACTGGAACGTATGTGATGTTTAGAGGAGAAGTGAAATCTGTGCATATTTTCTTGAGCTCCATAATTCCTCCCTCTGTTTTTCTGTATTTATTGGTTGAATTATAAATAAATGGTGAACAATCAAATAATTCAGAATAAAATTCACAATTCATTCACAAATAATTAATGCCAATTAAGAAAACAATGAATGAATTAAATTCTTTCAAAATACCCCTTCTAGTTTTTTGCTTCAAATTTTTATTTTTATATTGCTCGTTATGCTTGGGTTTCATACAAGTAAGAATATCTTTCACACAAGTTTGTTTCCCGTTCATTTCCGTTTAAAGAGAAAATTCAAGAAAACAATTAAAAAACCGGTTGTTTTTCATGTCTTTTACTGCTAAATATTATAACCTCACTCAGTTCTACTTTTAAGTGTTTTCCTGCTGTAAGCGAAGGCCTAAATATCGTTTAAAAAGTGAAAGAGTAAAAATGTGGCCGAGAAAACTCGTTCACTGACCAACTCGAGCAAGGGACTCTTTCGCCTCCACAGAGGCGAACGAGAAAACTCTTTCTAGTGTGTGGGGGTCGGTAAGTGTCCCTTGTTTCGGTTTTCCTCATTTCACGTCGCACATTTCTCGCAACGCATTCCTGGGCGTAGTCTGTTGCGGTCCTTACCGGGGTGAGTGTTTCCGGGTAGTGATGTTCTGTGGCGCTCCCTTCAGATGGGGCTTTAAGCGCCAGAATTCCCGGGAGCGCTGTTCTCCCGCATTGGACCACAAGGAATATTAGCCGGAGCGCGCTAGATATACGATAACGGAGGTGAAAAAGGGCGCCTGGCTTCCCCACCGCCGCTTAGCAGACCTTCATTCTTTTTTAGCTGCCCGCGCTAGTCTCGGCGACCTTCCAAACCTATAGAAGACTGCCTGGTAGGGAGAACAATGCGTTCTGTGCACGGGCTGAGCCACGGATTTGTCGACCTCCTCGAATTTGCGCAGTATGGGCTCTGGTATTGAAGTCTCGTTTTTACCTTTTCGCACTTCCTAACGTAAGAAGAAAAAGCTGTTATCATGGGATGGAAAACGGCGAATTTTCGACACAAAATCCCTTATTGCCGGGCCCTAGTAACGAAAAAGTGGATAAATACATTTAATAAATATAGGAAAAACAATTTCTCTAACACGTCCTGTCGCCAGAATTCATGTTTTGTGCGTTCTTCATTCCAAAAAATCGATTGACGGTAAAACGTCTGTGATTTGTTCGTAAGTCTGTGCACAATGTTAGCGCGTGAACCGTTCAGCCGATTTTCTCTAAAATTGATATTCTCTAATCGGTATGACTGATGTCGTGGTCCCTAAAATTTGAAACCAATATTTTAATTTTGCGAGGTCCTTTACATGAATCCCCTCGGATATTATTTATAAACTGCGGATTTGAAAGTGCTGACTTGCTTGAAAAAGAAAACAACAACAACAGTGTATGACCGCAGTACAAAGGTGAGCGAGGATTTGGTTTAAGTCAGCAATATTGATGATGTAGACGAGCGGACCGACTGCTTTAGAATAATGAAATTTGAGATGATGTGGTTTTGGGAGTTAGTCTGGTCGACACTTCAAGATAAATACATAGTAATGTAAGTATGTACAATATTTCTTCTTTTTTGTTAATAAATTTCTTGTTTTTGCATATTATTTATAATTGGTATTAGATAACCTCATAAATATATACTCGTAGTATATGTATGTATGTATTTACGGCCAGTGCCAAAATGGAGATTTAATAAGTGAAACCCCTTCATGACGACCCCTTTAGACGTCCACTTTTAGGTGCAAATTTAGGTGATCGGCATAAAGAGCTTTCACTATACGTAATTTCTTTAGAAAAAGGTGTGTCAAAGGTGTACGTTCGTCAGAAAAGACACATTTGCAACACGAAAATTATTTAGAATGGAAAATAAGAAAACACTGAATAGAAATAGGCACTTCATATTTTACATATTACCAACTAAATCCATGCGTTTGTGCACGTGAAAGGATACTGAAATCCTCTAATTTTGTTTACCTAATTATTGTCTAACTACTATTTGAAGTTTTAAAAGAAGTATTTGGAGCGCATTAGATCAACTTTTTAAACTAATAATTGATTTTTTCTATTATTGTAGGACATATTTTGAATTAATATCAGGGGTGCACCAACCGAGGGATCATTGAGTTTCCCGCGTGGGTGAAAAATGCGACGGAAAGTGATCAAGTGACTCAACTGTTAACACAGCAAAGTCCTCGAGAAGTCAAATAAGTCTTCAGTACGTTTATATTTTTGTGTAATGTTAAGTGAAAAATAACATTATTACTAGAAACTCTTGTAAAAACTAATATAGTACACGTGATAAAATTATTATTACAATTATTATTGCTGTTTTTAATAATATCATTACGCTGTTTCATGTTGTTTTTAATAATTTTCACACACACAAATGCAAATAAGGAGTGGACTATCTTTTTTTTCAACGTTGCACTTGGATTATAACGTATAAAAAATAGATTTGTAGATTAGGACATTCAAACAAAACTCGCGTCCCTACGAAAAAAGAATATATGCTTTTAAGGCTCTAAAACGCAACGTTCCGAAATATCCACGATTCTGTAGCATGTGGCGGGTTGCATCTGCACACTATACCTGAATTGACATTAATTGCATATATTTGTGACAGTATTTTATATAACTCTTCTGTACTGCTTCTCCATTTCAACATACCATACCTAATATCACATTCCTCCGCGCGCGCAGTAAGTTTAAAATGGGTACAAAATCTCTTCACATATTAATACATAGATGCTTTACCAACACTGGATCACCCTACCTTAGCACTTCTATATTTTCTTGCAGAGCTTGAATTGGCCTAATTGGTTATTGGTTTAATCTAATCTTATACCGTCTGAAACAAATTAATACAATGTTGCACCTTATACAACAAGCTATTCAGTTAAGTTAGGGATCTTCAAATAAGCGATGGAATTCCCTACTTAATTAGATAAATAGTTATACTCGTAATATACCTTCAGACATGTATATTTAGTATAGATTACATTACACCCTATACTTGTGCGTAATACCAATGTGTTATGTATTGAAGGATTTAATTGCCATGTGAAAAGAGGCCAATGCCATTTCTTTCCTCCCGCCGCAGGGCATTGTCTAGATCATGCGTATTTATACAAGATCTCTCTCAACAATAAAGCACATTCAAACCCTACAAAATAAAGTCCTCCGAGCTGCCTTAAATGCCCCATGGTACATTGTAAATGCACAAATTCCCAACGACCTAAAATTCTCTCCAGTCGCCCAGCACAATGTCCGCCTCTCCGAAAGATTCTTCAACAAGCTTCATAACCTCCCTTTCCAACCTACATTCTCACTAGGAAAAACCGCTCATTCTCATCTAAACCGCATCCCGTTCAGATTTCCTAAAGATAAATTCCATTCCCCGTAACTCCTACTCTATCTCCACATCATAAGACCCGTTATCTCACCCGTTTCACAAACCACCAGCAATAACTCCTAAACACCCCACCCTGATTTCCCATTGAGGAGCCCATACTCTTTACTTTTTCTGTTTATTATTGTGTACCAATGTACACAAGAATATAGAAAACAATTCTGTAAAACGGGTATGCACGCTGTATCATCAAAGTATTTCATAAAAAAATTATACAAGATGACTTACTTAGGTTGTTCCCTCAAATGTCTCCTGAATTGTAGATGATATTGAGATCCTGTCCTCACTGAAAGAATTTAATTGCCATGTGAAACCATGTGTCGCGAGGGACACACAAGCCGCTGTATAATGCTAATATAGTTGCTTTTCTTCATATTTCGACATTACCTTAATTTTTTAAACCCTATATTTCACCTACGATAACGAACTTACAGCTTCGCGTTTTGTGAATATCTAAATCGCCCTAAACAAGATAGAGTTTCTGCGACCGACACCGACATCTTGCCACTATCGCGAGGAAACGCGTGGTAACAAGCGTCCTGCGAGGCCAGACTTTTCCGTTGTGCTGGGTCTGCGAACGGGTTGTCATTCGATCGTTTAGTTTGTTTCTGCACATGCGCCTGTGATTTCAGAGTATTTGTAATTCCCTATTCTCCTCTTTCTATAAGGTAATCAATGCAATGTCTTGCTCATTTTTGTTTAACTATAAAAAAAATCAACCAGAGCTAGTGAAAACATACCTAGGGCATCCTACCTTTCATTCAATAAAAATTAAGGTGCTACAACATCACATATTTTCTACCAATATTGGGAACGGTTATATAATAATACTATAATATTGCAAGTTTTGCTCTAATTTCAGACATAAATTAAAAAGTCCCAACAAATTCAAACAAAGCACATGCAGTACGTATCTGGAATTATTTGGATAATCAGAAATAGTAATCCTCTCTTATTACTATAAAAAACATATGGTTCACATTATGGTATTAGCAACGCCGAAATCTAGAATATCATTTTGCACTGACGTACAGTAGGGATAGTAGTTAGGTGTATTAGACTGCCATATTTAATCTTTTTTATACCAGCTAGCAGCATATTACCAGTAAGTGTGTTGAGTCTACTTCCCCAATCAATGTATTTAGCATTTTCATCGCCGACTTCTAATGTGAGTTGATGGGAGGAAAATAAGATAGCAATATAACCTGATCTGCGTGGAAAATAAAGAAGCTTATAAATTGAAATAATCATTAGCATAGATTGACCCTTATGCTAAATAGCTACACTAACATTTTCAAAAGCATTATTTGTATTAAGAATATCTGCATATATCTAAAGATTATTTTTACAAAAATGTGGACCCCATCGCTGCACCGATTTTTGCGGTCACTCATAGCGGTATAAAATATCACCCGAAATATAGTTTGTTTGTTTTTTGTCGAGGGGTTTTAATGGTTTTCCTGAATGCACGCTACATGCGTTTTATTATTATGCGAATTTATTATTAGCATATGTATATCAGGTTTACTATCGTTTGTATTCCAAGAAATGAGACGGAGTGAGGAATGAGTGGCACCACTTACACTTTTTCACATTAATATTAGGTCAATGGTAATTAATATGGAATAATGTGCTAACAACAAGGAAATGAAACCCAAAATATTACATGTATTTCAGGCATTACAAAACATCCCCCGTGGAATATTTTATTACTATAATAATAATTTTGTATGTATTTGGCGTTATTCGGTGAGTAGTCCGACTTTGCCGGCCAGCTACCGGTGTCCCCTTGCCTGGGCCTAGTTAAATTCCCATGCTTGTCGTAAGAGTCGCAAGAACTTGAGGCGTAAGAGTCGCAAGAACCGCCTGCTTGATATTTTCTTCGTCACACAGCTACAGACACTGGGGATAATTTAAAGGAAAGCTACAACTCCATTTTTGCCTCGACCGGGACTCGAACCCCGGATCAAAGCACAGCAAGCTAGTGCGCTGCTCAAGAGCCATCCTAGAGACTTTATTATTATTATTATTATTATTATTATTATTATTATTATTATTATTATTATTATTATTATTATTATTATTATTATTATTATTATTATTATTACTAGTGAGAACCCGTCAAAATTTGACGGTGAGATCTGAGATAAATGTAAAATACTGTACCCAGACTAATGTTCACAATATATTGCATTGTTTGGATCTTCAGGGTATAACGGAGATATTCTGTGATGTGGAGTTTCCAAAATTTTGAACACGTATGGCTCATGACCAGGTGACAATGTAATATCGGCACAAAAGATATAACTCTATTATACTGAAGGATATTATTTCTAAAGTTTTTTGATGTGTCATCTCCTATAAACAACAGTTTGATTTCTTCTGGCATATTGCTCGAAGGTATACTTATTTTTCCATTTAAGCAACACAGAGTAAATCGTTTGCAGAATTTCTCTCACATGAAAAGTACAAAGCAAAACAAAACTGACATTTCATAGACAATGACCCAACAGAAAACGAAATGACCTCACTATCACGACACCTACGCTGACTTTCTCTTTCCCTGCGTCCAGTTAATGAACGTTTGCGTCTTTTGGGGCGCGTGGACAACGACTCGGAATTCGACATAACCTGTAAACAACTTCACTAAAGTACAACCGAGCAAAACCCACTGTGCGAATGTTCTCTACAAAATACACCACAGAAGCAAATACAAGCCAACTGTCAACACCACAACGCAATTATTACACTGATACAAAACCTTGACGAATTATAAACAAATCTCAACAATCACATCTCAAAAAAACATCAAGCAGCGTGGACTCACATCTATGGACTCATGCATGGTGGAAATTTTATTATATTATTTTATTTATTATATTAATATTTCCACCATGGACTCATGTATATCGAGTTTCAAACTGCCACCCTTTGAAAGAAAACAATTGACTATTGATAAGCGTATTATTAAAGAATGATTTAATTAATTAATTTACACTGTAAATATTGGTTAATCAACACAAACAATATCCGATAACACATCTAGGGATCATATTCTTTCATTTAAAAGAAAAAATACAACAATCGGTTCAGTAGAAGCTCTAAACGAAGCCATTGCAGAATACCTTATTTTTTTAAATATATAGACTAGTGGGAACCCGTCAAAATATGACGGTGTGATCTAAGATAAATGTAAAATACTGTGCCCAGACTAATGTACACAATATGTTGCATTGTTTGGATCTTCAGGGTATAACGAAGATATTCTGTGATGTGGAGTTCACAAAATGTTGAACACGTATGGCCCATGACCAGGTGGCAATGGAATATCGGCACCAAATTACACAAAAGAAAGACCACTATTATACTGACGGATATTATTTCTAAAGTTTTTTGATGTGTCATAATCTCCTATAAACAACTGTTTGATTTCTTCTGGCATATTGCTGGAAGGTAAACTTATTTTCCCATGTAAGCAACATACAGTAAACTCGTTTACAGAATTTCTCTGACATGGGAAGTACAAAGTAGAACAAAACTGACATTTCATAGACAATAACCCAACAGAAAACGAAATGACCTCACTATCACGACACATATGCTGACTTTCTCTTTCCCTGCTCCCAGTCAATGTACTACGTTTGCGTTTTTTGGGGCGCGTGGGCAACGATTCGGAATTCGACATAACCTGTAAACTACTTCACTACAACCGCACACAACCCACTGTCCGAATGTTCTCTACAAAATACACTACAAAAGCAAATATGTATATGCAAACTGTCATCTTCACAATGCAATTATTACACTGAAACAAAACCTTGACGAATTGTGAACAAATCTCAAGCAGCGCCACCATGAAGCGGCGGGGACGCACATCTATAGACTCATATATATCAATTTTCAAACAGCCACCCTTTGGAAGAAAGCAATTGACTATTGATAAGCGTACTATTAAAGAATGATTTAATTAATTAATTTACACCGTAAATGTTGGTGAATCAACACAAACAATATCTGATAACACATCTAGGGATCACATTCTTTCATTTAAAGGAAAAAATACTACAATCGGTTCAGTAGAAGCTCTAAACGAAGCCATGGCAGAATACCTTATTTTTTTAAATATATAGATTCCAATCTCCCAGGCTATGACATTTCCAGGAACTGGCCGGAAGCTGTTGTTCTCGGGCCCCAACGTTTCCCCTACTTGCCTGCGGCGCGTACAGGGAGAAGGGGTATGTTGCCCGTGGCGCACATGGGGCTTCGAGCCCCGTCCCCCGCTCTCCCCTGACGCTCCATTGTTCCCGCGCGCGCCAGGACTCCCCTAGTCGCGGGCGGGAAGGGAAGCCCGGTCGGCGTAATTTAATTCTAATACACTGGTGTGGAAATTTATTACTTCTTACGAGTTATAATTACAATTTACTCACATTCAAAGTGGATAATTTCTTCAACGATCGGTTAAGATGGTTTAGGGAAACAACGTTTGCAACAGCAACGTCCCCGACCGAGAAATATACGGTTTGAGTTCGGATGGTGGCGTATTTTGGGCACTACCTTCATATCCAGATCGAATGCCGCAATCTGGACGACAATTCTAGGGGGCGGCTGCTCTGTTGAGTAGTTTTCTTCGTGGTTTCTCCAATAAATACCAGGCGAATGCCGGAGCAGTTCCCTAACAAACTAGTCGCACACTGCATGTGATCTTCTCTTCATGTTCCCTCGCTCACTTTCATGCATTACATTACCACATACGTCGGGAGATGAGTCTGAAACAGCGATTGTCCCGTCTGGGGCGGCGTCCCATTGGGAGGACATACGTGGAGAGAAGCATCCCGCAAACTGACGAGTAAGTCAGCGTCCAACTTCCAGTCAGGGAGGAACACCGTCACTAGTAAGGGCAATTATCTCTGGAGCCTCTTAACAAGGGGCGTGTCATGAAATAACAAATAAAGAACCTGCGTTGCAACTTCGGTAATACCCTAGGCCAATTGCCTGACACAATGCGTAAATCCGAACTATTTCACTCAATCGCTCGCCGAGTAAATTTCCGGAATTTGTGATTTATGACAGACCTTTACTCTGCAACTTCGTCATGAATGAATGTATTAGTGTACATAACACATAATAGAAGATAGTAAATTATTTTATCATAATGTGTTAATATGTATTACGTACAATATTACATTACACGACCAATGAATTTGTATATAGTATCAACATTTTGTTGCACCACTGTCATTTGTACAGATATTTTGACGGATGTATCACCGGACACATTAGTTTCGCATTGAAGGGGTGGCGGACCGTTAGGCTTAAGGAGATAACTATTGATTAGAAACCGTTGCAGCAATCTTCTTTAAGAATAGGAGTTTCCTTTAAGTTAAAGACCCGAATCAGTGGAGTTAACGATGAACTCCACCTCTTTAAAAGGGTGTCACTAACCATCTCACAACTATTCTAAATACACAGATCCAAAATGAAAAGTAATCATAAATAAAACTATATTGATTTATTAGGTATCATGCCTTGAAACCAAATATTTACTTACTTAACGTTACATGCTTAATGCTTGTCAAGATATTCTGCCACCAAGTTATCACACTTAATGGCAGAATTTATAATAAATCTAAAATTCTCTAGCATGTGTAATTTTTGTGATAAGATGGTTTTAATATTACGAATAATCTCCCAAAATAAGGACGTATCTCGTCAACAATGAAAAATCATAAGAAAATAAAATATGTGAGATTTATTAAGGGCAACTCTATAATTTGATATGTGTGCTTAAATTTTCTCTAACATGAATAGTTTGTGAGATAGGACCGTTTTTATACGTTGACTGTGTAAATTGAACAGCTTTGTTGGGGATGAAATGAGCTCTTGTTTTGACCAGCCTATATCAATACAGATAACGAACTGACAGAAAGAATGGTATTTTATGAGCCTGGAAAACATACTATTCTCATTTTTTTTCTCCGGTTCATGATATATCTCCCTCCTTTTCATAAAACATAGATAAATTGTTTGAATAGGATGGGAAAGGAAAATGTGAAGCATTCCAGTATCTCTCTGTGAAAAATTTCAAAAAAATCGATGCAGAAAAAAATAAAGAAATGAATCTTCTAAATTTCCGAGAGATTTTAAAAGATGATGCGTTCTCACAAACGATGACTCCAGAAGAAGAAGAAGAAGAATTTTAACCACTGTTCACACACCTACGGGATTAATCTTCGGTAGGTGTGTGAACATTTCTTAGTGAAAACAAATATTCAGATTTTGTTAATGGAATCAAGAGAATTTCGGATACATTTCTAAACCTGGACTGTAAAATGTCACTTGAATTACACTTTCTACACTCCGATTTAAATTTCTTATCTTGTAACCTCACTGAAGTGAGTAATGAACAAGGTGAACGTTTCCACCTTGACAATAAGAACCACAGTAACCAAGGTTTTGGAATGAGTAGTGTGTGTACGTGAGCATATGACAAGGAAGAAGGAAAGATCGCATACAGTCTGTAGCCCGTTTGTTAGGGTAGTTCTCCGGCATTTGCCTGGTGTTGATCGAAGAAAACACGGAAAACTACCAATCATAACCGCTGGCCGCTAGAATTCTCCTCCAGACAGCAACTGAATTCGACGTAACTACAGTGAAGTGTCGAAAATTCTGCCATCATCGCGAATCCTAGAACTTCCGGATCAGTAGTACTGCAGTGACATCAATTGATGCCCTGAGCTACCTAAGCTGGTAGTATTACAATATTTTCTCTGTAATGTAATTAGTTTAATTGAAAGGAAGTAGTGGTGTTACGGAATTTCTCGTCTCCAAAACTCTTTCCAGTTCGTTTGAGTCATTTCATTGTCTCAAACGACACTTTCTTAAAAGCTGCTCCAACTTTTTCAGTGACAGTTTATATATAGGATCAGGTTTTACTCTATTATAATAGTCTTAAAATCATATTTCAGTTATCTTCTTAGGAGGCAGAGAAATCGAGAAAATGTGAAAACATGTGTTTGGGACAGGTAATAGGTGAAAAGTGAATAGAGCCAAACCGAAATCTAGCCGAGACTAAACTTACATGTTTGTGAAATATGTGACATTCTGTACCACTAGTTTCCGTTTCGAATTCGCTGTGGAGAGCACCGAAAGCTTCTTTACGCTTAATTGCTTGAAATCGATCACGTGACGATAAATTTCAGTTTCAAATGTAGGGAAAGATAATGGAAGCAATCGAGATAGCGGAACGGGAGACGGACGTGTACAAGTGATTCAACCGGATAACAGAGCAACGGCAAACGTTTAATGATGACCCAAAGTTTGGACGTCCTTCCTCTAACATCATGGACAAATGTACGGTATGTCCTGGAACATCTGGTCCGTGATCCAGATCAGAAAAAGAAATTGGGTTGGATGCAGAGGATTTGAACATCACACAATTTGCGCTCTGATCTCTACCAACGCCTTCACTTGTTTCTAGTGCACGTCTACGTCCCAGCCCAAGGGAAGATGATTGTCAGATTTGAGCTAAAAATCGAATGACTGGTCACATATCCCTGTTTACGTGAACCAACACCAGAGGAAGGCGGTATTGGTTTTAGAAATTCAAAATGCAGACGAAGGTCACCTAAAAACATATCTAAAAGTTACCTTTATAGAGAAAGTTAAAGACATAGATGAGGTGCCTCTGTGCATTTGCATACAGATGGCAAATATGGCCCAAAGTAGAGGTGAAGGTAGAGCTTAATGTCATTTTCCTAGAGCATTCCAAAACCGTCTGGAAATAAGTCAGTTGTGTATAGAAAGAGGTGACTAGGCATAAAATTAAAACAATAAAAAATTGTATGTAAATATATTTTTATTAACACTTTCCAGGAAATTGCCATTTAGACATTCTGTGTTTTAATTTTAAGTGAATGTAGTGGGTTTATAAATTCGTAAAAGCAGAATATACATCTGTAGTAAGTAACGTCCAAGAGTATAAATAATTCTTAAATCCCAACAGAGAAGCTATTATTGAAATAATTTTAGACTTGAATAAAACAATAATTAAATGAAATTTTCAGTATAATAAAATATTTAAAATAAAATAATTTTAATATCCTGAATATTGACTTTAAATATTTTATCCACTATTTGATATTGTGTTTTCATCGTTCATTAATTTTAAAAAAATGCTTGAATTTGATTCATTTTGAGAGAATATTTCGTATCCCAATTTATTTCCACTTTCAGAATGATAAATGCTTATACATTTGTAGAAACTTGGCTGTTTTGAGAAATCACCCCAAAAATAAGATCGCTTCCACGGAATTTCAACGACACGTTTTTACAGAAGTAACTGTAAGTTTGTGAAAACAAGGGAAATTGATACATTTTTACTGGCTAATAATGGTAAATTTGCAATGTTGTTTCTCTCAAAAAGTCGAAACATTAGAGACACGTGTTGATTAAAATTTAGCTATCATTTCGATCTACGGATACAACACGTAAACTCTATCAACTATTGAAGAAAATAATCGGTAGACTTAACACCAAGTGTAAGAATACTTGTATAATTTACACCACTATGGTCGCAATTTACCAGACTTGAACGGTAAAAAAGACGGAATGATGCAGAGAAGTATAGTTTATTGAAGAATTTATGAAAGTTTACGGTTCAGTGGTAATCAAGTGGAGTATAAAGTTACAAATTTCATAACTCGAGAATAATTAACATTGGATTCAATTTCATTAAGATAATATTCCATATTTTTAAGCTTAATGACCAATTATTTTCAATATTAAATTAGTAATCTGAAGTTTCAGAAATTAATATCATCTAAATATATCATTTGATCAAAAATATTTTAAGACTCCATAAGACAGTTAAAATACGGGATATAACTTTATAACAGTGTGTCATTATGTAAAAATAAAGTACCTCGAACCTGTAAAGCGAAATACCAGGGGTACATCATGAGTATAAATATAGTAATAATATTCAGTAGAATCATCTCCACAGTATCATCGGAGCTTATACGTAATCCGACTCTTTGCGGAAGCAACCTGCTTGAATGGATCTTGCGTTGTTGCTGTAGATTGTATTGGAGCCATTCAGCTCCCAATTCCTTCCTCTCGCAGGTCTTAAGCTTCCTAATCCTCACTAATCAATTCAGTTGATGCGTGGGGCATGTGCACCTCGATTATAATTCTACGGGAGGTTGCTCATCTAAAGGAAGATAGACAGGATCAATGGATTGAATCGCTTCGTAGTGCATTCACTTCACTTTAATGAACTCACACTAGCTGGAGTGATATTATCCGTCGTTTCCTGGAAACAATGAGCCAATGTTTGGAGTTTGCAATTACATCATCCGTAAGCTTGCCTAGCCATCAGTCACGACTCAGGGAAGAAATGTCTTTGGTTTCACGATGGATATACACTACGGGATACGATGTCATAAATAAAACATACGACGGCCCCGATATACCGTCGGCTAGCGGGGTTTCCCCCTAACCAGGAGTCTCCTATTAGCGAGACACCACTCCAGCCGGGACAAGCTCTTAGCTCCCGACCGGTCTCCCGGAATATGTGGTAGTGTAGTGCATGTTAGTGTGTGTGTGTATGTAAGGGGAGTGGATAGGACAAGGAAGAGGAAGGAAAGATCGCGCGTGGTCCGTGGCCCATTTGTTGGGGTACTGCTCCGGCATTCGCCTGGTGTTGATCCGAGAAACCATGGAAAACTACCGATCAGAGCAGCCGGTAGTTAGAATTTTCCTCCAGACAGCGACTGAATTCGACCTAGCTGGAAAGCTAGTGTCGAAAATCCTGCCGCCGTCAGGACTCGAACCTAGGACCTCCAGGTCAGAGGCGCTGCAGTGACATCAGTTGATGCACTGAGCTACCCCCCCGTTGTACAAGTTACACTACACTTATACAAGTCTTGCACATTAGCAAGTATCTAATTTTGTCTGTAACATGGAATTTCAATAAAATACAGAAAATGGGAAACAAACAATGTTTTCATTTTTTTGTCATTGCGTTATATTATTTGGGAGTTTCAGAACAATAGATCAATTGGAATAAAATATTTATTTAAGAAAATGTTTCAATTATATTTGTTGATAATTTCACTATGTGGAATTGTAAAATTACTTATTGTATAGATCTGCGAAAAAGCTATATACTTTTGGTTTGAGATTACATCCAATATGAACGTAAAATAAACACCGAAACGTTAGCTAAAATAAATACTATTTAATTAATTTCAGTCGAGCACGACTTCGCCAAAATCAGTATTACAATATTCTGATTTTAAACCACAGAGCCAACCTCTGTCTTCACAAATCATTTAGAAACAGCGTTCACTTCGTACAGTACTGGAAACATAAATTGATCGCGGCCGTCTGCGGCTAAGTTCAGTTTTGCAGGGCTTGGCCAGCCTTTGTCATGACGAAACGTCGCAGGCGGAGCCTCACAAACCATCGTAGCCAATCTCAACGCAGGGGGGAGTGCCCTAACAAAATTACGTCGTACAAAATGGCGGGCGCCGCTAATTGAGATGTGGAAGTATTTTCAAATGAAAAATACATGAAAGAAACACTTGTATGAACATGAAAGTAAATTCATTGAAATATATATGAACTCATAGCACTTAACTACTGTTAACACAATTCTTTTTGAAGAAATTACATTGATATCAGATAAAATAACACTAATTTTAGAACAATTACGTTCTTATAGATATTTAAATTCCAATATTCTTGTCCAAACACAATTTATGAACTTTATCAAATGACCAGTTTACTATAGAATTTTGCGATAAGAAAAACGATTATAATTGCATATTTTCAATTGTTCATATGTATATTACATTTGCAAAAATGCAAAATACTGTCTTTCTCGAATCGTTAGGACTTTTAGGGAACCATTTCAATAAAAGAAAGTAAAATTCAAAGACCAGCTGTATATTTATCATTAAAGTAACAATTAACCTAGATATTAAGCAATTAATTTGCATCTCATGTCAAAATTGTTATTTTGCTATCATCAAATCAGGGACAATTTGGGGACACTCCCCGGCAGGAATAGCGCACATTTCCGATTTGTTTATAAAATTGTTAATTGTTGCAAAATTGTTAATTCGCAGTTTTTGGTTCTGGGACATAGGAAAACCCTTCCCACTTTAGAATTGCAAAAATTGGAAATTGTTTATAATTTTACAAATTTTGCAATTCTTTTTTATTCTCTCATCTCAATTCCCTTTATACAAGATGCAAAATTCCGCAATCCAACCGGAGCTATCGCCTTTCGTTTTCGAGATACGCAATTGTTTATAGGATCTTAGCGTCTGATGACAACCCTCACTTGTTTCCAACCCCCAATTCATTCGATCTTGGCTGTCAAGTATAAAATTCAAATAGTTTTGCAGTGTCTTGCTTTCTGTTGATTAAATTGTATCAACGATTTGTGACTTACGACAAATCGGTGGAAATTGTTGCTCATAAGCTGTTTTTTAACTTTCGATTCTTCATGTACCGTTGACACACGTTTTATTATAAATAAATTCTCTGGCAAATTTCAAAACGCTGAGACAAACTGTTATCCTGCAAATTTGAAGATTTCTTTGTGGTTGGATGCATTCTATTCAGTGGTGCAAAGTGTATGCCAATATGTTTAACGTCTAGCAAGGAAATTCATTATCAACAAATTATTTTGCAAAATGCTTTTGGACAGAGCGGTGGCATGAGAGATCATTTTCGTATTTATTCCACGAGGCAAGTTTTAGGCAGCAGATACCTTCTGTGTATTAATTTTAATTTTGGTGAAATTGAATCACATGTGAATTTTCAAATAGAACCATACATTTTTTACCTGTAATGAATATATCAATAGAAAAATTCAGTGATGTCTCATTTGTTAATAATTTAAAGAGTAATAATGTATATTTGACACCGGGCTTGAGCAATCCTTAACTCTAAGGCAAGCAACGCTTATCATTGGCTCTTCTAGTAATTCAAGTGGCCTAGCCTCGGAAGATTTCCCCGTTCTCCTCGCCTTAAAAGGCATAAGAGGCGGAGTCTATAGAATGTGGCACCAATCCAATAACACTTCCCTCCCCTGGAGAATGCTTCGTTACTCCCTTTTGTAGGAACACGTTCTTGTCGTGTATTAAATTGTGAAAAATAATTTAAATTCAATATAATAAACGAATAAGAGTTTTGTTTGCATTGTAATACTACACACATTTAAATATAGAAATAAAACATGCAACTAAACAGTATACACATGTTTTAGGAAAACGAAAATTCTTTCTTATTATAACACTCATTTGTATACTTTTCTCAGACAATATTGAGAAGTACACCATCAATCTGATGATTTGTTCTGGTAATAATCGATCTTATACCTAATTGGCATGTAATGATAGAAATTTATAATGTCTGGTAAGGGAAATTAAGCATGAGCTCAGTTAATTTTAATGAGAGAGCAATTTTGTGATGAAAATATTTTTTTAATGCATATATTCCAAATCCATATACTTCCTTACATTAATTAACGTTGTTTCCATTTCCATTGAAGGCAAGGACATAACATCCCTCACGCGCCTATGTTTTGAAATGACCCTCAGAGAGGTCACTTGCTCTAGTCGCCGTGTTATTGAATTGAACTCTTGAAATGTTCTGTTCATACAGTAGTTCCCGAAACACGTAAATTCCAACAGGCGATCTCAAACTTATAGTAGTCACACCCTACTTTCAAACATTAGTAGATACCGCGGACTGTGAGACCGCACGTACAGTTCGAAAGAAACTTCATTCTCGTTCATGAGCATATGTTAATCTGTCCAACTTTTTTTGTGTCGGAGGGGCTGTGATTCTTGGGGAGATAATAGTGTAGTGGACATGGAAACCACTCTCTGCACCTAAGCGAGTTCATTTCCTAGTGTGGACAAAACTTTTGGGGATTGGAAACCTTTCTGCGGACTTCATGAATTATTATAATATTGCGATACCAAATAGTGCGTCCTATTAGCATTATAGTTTTAATTCAATTTTTTGTCTTTCATTTTGTTTGCATTTTAATCAGTTTTCTGTTTCTTATATAATTTTGTTAATGTATTTTATGAATGGGGTTTAACTGATGCCAATGTTATTCTTGATTTAAGCTAGATTGCTGTTTCCAAGTACTCGCGGTTCAAGTCACGTCTTATTGCGATCGGTGAGCTGAAGAATACCTGCATTCAGAGTAGACTGACAATATGCCAAGCTTCAGAAAAAAATTTTCAGAATCTCGAAGGGAATATTGATGACTAAAATAAAAGATTGTAAAATGTCGCGATCGTAGTAGTTGGGACTGTCAATCAAATAATATCCTAGCAGAATCTATAGCAAGGGCGGTCGGTTTTGCCCGCATGGGCATTCGTGTTCCTATTTATGCCTCGCGGGTGCTGCCACTCAAAATCGGTAACGAAAGAAATTTGAGCGCGGAAACATTCCTGGGAGGTGGGTAACTTAATTACAAAAGAGAACAATGTTTTCATGAGGTTTTTATTAAATAAAACATAATAACTGTTGTAAAAAGCGCTTATTTATTGGAAAATAGAAAAATTCGTAATGAAAATTTTCTGAGAAATAGAATTATACAGAGTCCCACCAACTATGGGCCACCTCATAACTTCTAAACGGTTCCCGATATCGAAATGCAGTTTTCGCTTAACAATGCGGAATCATGGGGGAAGTAATGTGCGGTAGAGATATAATTCGAAATATTTTTAGTTTTCGAGAAAATCAATTATCTTTTATTTTTTAAATGGGACCATATTTTTTTTTCACTAGCTATAGATAATCATAAATAGACGAATGCATTGATGTAACATACGTTAATATTTTGATAGTATATTGAGTATAAAATTATACTTTCAGACATATGATTTTGAACTAAATGTACGAGATTTCCTGTTAGCAACCGTTGCCATTGTCGCATTTGGGGAAGATTGCCTTCGCGGCGCTGGCACTTTTGCTAGAACAGGGGAAAGGTCGCGAAGGCCACTTTCCCCAAAAGCGACAGTGTCGACGGCAGCAAGAAGAAAAATTGCACGTATAATTTCAAATCTCAAGTCTCATAATATAAATATATAAAAACGGGTTTATAAGTTTATATTATTATCGGTTTTTTACATCACTACCAATGCGTGAACTATTTTTTTATTTAATCGCAAAATATCAAAAAATACTAATACAGCCTTACCAATCGGTTTGAATTCATGTAATTCTGCAATTAGAAAGTTAATTGTGAATGAACTTAAATTAACTAAGTAATTTAAATCAATTAAATTAAGTTCAAAAAATTAAAGACTATTGAAATATTTTACTGAAGTTTCTCAAGAAAATGTTTCAGTCTATCAGAACGGAGATGGGGAGGTACGCTTTCTCTAATTGTAAATTGGGAGTCAGAAAATAAACGGACGCAGAATATTGCCTGGGAAGTGGGAAAATGAATATTACGCGACACTGTCGCTTAATGTCTTCATTTGACGACTTTCCTGATATCGAAACATCAAAATATTTTAGAAGATAACATTATTCAGCTTCATTTGTTAGCATAAACTACTCGCTAAATGGATTAAGACGTACTTTTTTCGTTGGGACTCATCAGGGCTCTAACTTATCGCACGGTAAAGAAGTTATTTCGCTCAATGAAAGTAAGTTAAAATTAATAGTTGTTTTACGAACGTTATTCTGGTGTTTCCATCACCAAACAATTGTAATATCAAAAAACTAGACTATTACCATGCATGCCGCCATTAGTTTTTATTAATCAAAATTTCGAAAAAACGTACTGCTAGCACTTCGCTTAGAACATTATAATATGTAATTTCAGTACATTGTCCATAATCGTTACACTATGCAAAATTGTGTGGAGTGGATAGTTAACGTCAGAAAATAACTCCAGTTACTTGTATTGATATACAGGACAGTTTGGTTAACAGGGCCAGATATGCTTTTTATTTATTTTTTTGTATTTGTTTATCTTAAGTTAGCCAAACTTATTATATAATAATATGAAGTTAATATAAGAAACAGTAATACAAATTATTAATTTTCAAGTGTTAGCAAATTTCGTGGGATGCAGAAACGTAGACGAAAAAATGATTCACTTAACTGCAGTATGGGATTAACTGATGCTCTTATTGTGGTGAAGTGAATTATTAAGAGCATGCTAAACAAAGTTATACGAGTATATTATAAATAGGAGACATATTTTAATGAAATATCATTTTTACTTTCTTGCATACCTACGTATATACGGAGTAATATACGTAATGTAGAGAAAGTTATGTAATGCTGCGCGAAAAAACGGTGGATTTTCGGCAGAAAAAAAATTCATTGCCGGATCCTGATAACGAAAAAGTGGATAAATGCAGTTGCTTAATTAAGAGAAAAAAGTCCTCTAATATGTGATGTAGCCAGAATTCCTATTTTGTTGGTCCTTGATACCGAAAACTCAATTGCAAGCGAAGAGCCCGCCGTCTGTCCGTCTGTGAACACCACTAGCGCTTAAACCATGCGTAGAAGTTTTATCAAGTTGAAGAAACATCTGTCTATCTGTAGTTGAAGCTTTGAAATTTTGAAAACCATTCTTTAAAACTTGGGGGTTTTTAGATCAAGCCCCACGGACATTCTCGAAATTTTCTCAAAAGTTTTGCTGTAAATTTTTTCTTTAAATTTCTTGTATGAACAGAGCAAAATACACTTATAAAAGTGTCATAGGTACTATTTTCACGGTTAACAGGATTTTCAAAATTTGCAAAAGTTTGAATTTTTCTAGCGTCTTCTCACAACTGAAAAAATTGCAAATTTTTTTGCGAAAATTGACCAATTGAATAACAAAAAATTAAACTAATGTAAAAACGATGATAATGTAGAAGATGTAGCATTACAATAAATACTATGAAAATCGAAAACAGTACACTGATTTTTGGAAGGTTTAGATACCTGTAAATGCCCTTTATCCAAAACCACAAATGTTTGGAATTGATCACTTTTATCAATAATCCTGGGATATTTAAGAAGTTATTTATACAGTAAAAATGATAAAAAATGCCTTTACATATTTATGGGCTTTAAGAGTGTAATACAAATTTATTGGGGATCCTATTGTATTTTATTTCAATTATCCATGTCCCTGTCTGAAGTTGGGACTCATGGCAGTTGCTTAGGCCAAAGGACGGCCTTGCGAACAACTAGAAAACTCTAGCAGAAACTTCTTCGAATCTAATACGAACGATATGTTAGAAAGAATAAAGATATCAAGTTTAGAAATTAAAAAACTCTTCTTATTCCCTTATGTTACAAAAGTTCAAATTGTACCAACTCTCTGATATTTGGAAACAAAATAAAATGACCGTTTTTGTAAGCTTAAAAAGACTTCGTACACACCTGTTGAACAAAACATATTACGTTATTTAATACTGGGTATGAATTCCATTTGCTTTGATTATTGTCTCTAGTCTTTGCAACATAGATTTCAGCAACGTTGCCGTAGTCGCAGGGTCAATTAAACTTCGTTCTCTCAGACATGCTTGTTTAATACTTTTTTATTAGACAAACTGTATTTTCTATTTTCAATCCCATAACTGACCACATATGACCTACATGGTCATATGTGATCAGTGAATGTTAGGGAATTTAAAAAGCGAATGAATTTGCTTTCTTAGTGTTTTAAGGTAGCTATGATCTAGTGGCGCCTCTAGGGTGACCAGATTCGTAACCAGGGAGGGCACCAAATATAAGAATATTTACCGCTTAAATGTCCGACCTATTTTCATTACTGGACATTTGATTGATGCACAAGTCTGGTCTAAGGGATCCCAATTCTTTTGTTAATATTCTCTCTTCATAATTCACGTTTCTGTTGGGTAAATATATTACTTTATTCATGTTAAAAATGGATGACGATATTCATATTGTTTTGTGAAATTTTGAATTTAAAACACGTTTACGAATTCTCGTACAGATGAAAATACAACCAATTTCGCACAGAAGCATTGAGGAACAGATTTTTTAAACACCGTGCTAACATACGTTCTTAACGTGTTTGCAAATGTCAAAATTCAGGCAGACACATGGCGCGGTCGCACATGATTTGTGACCGACGAGTGCAATAAGCTCACATAATTCCCTCTCACTTTCTTCCCTACAATGAAGAAACCATCCTCGTGTTAAAGGGCCAAGCGGCGGCCACAGGCCTCCTGTGTCCAATGCCCTGTTGCCAAATCCTGAGCTGTTGCCACTTGCTCGGTTATCGCTTTCCAGCTAGGATAACAAAAAATACACTGCTGGCTTGAATAGCCGTTACAGCTTTCTTTCGGAAAATAAGGGTTTCAGTGCAGCTGGTAATTAGTCGATTCTCAAAAATATTTAATTGAAAAAGGTACCTACCATTGACACAGTTATTCACTTTCTATTCATCTGACTACCAATACAAACAATAAAATACCGGTCTTATTTTCTTGTTTTATTGGTAACGGTTACGTAATATATTACAACTTTTACATTACTAACACTTCATTCTTCTAATAAACCTTAAGGAAACGACAGAGACATGGCTGAGAGACAAAAAATATATAATTATTGAAAAGCAAAACGATATATAAAATTCCACGTCTACAACTGATTTCAAAGTCATTTGTCAGATACATACTCTAATGTACAGAATAAAAAATGAGTAGTGCGGGCTAGGATTTGAACCCGAGATCTTCAGCCCAAGAAGAAGCCACCCAACAAAATACGCTACGATATTGTCCTTGGGCAGGTCACTTATGTAGTGTTTTGAATATTACAATGTTCTTGATGCCAGAAAATTCTTTCGAAAAATCGCAAAAGCTACTGTTTATTTCGGACAAAATTCTAAATAAAACGAATTTTAAAATTTAATATTTAAAACGATTGCACTTGGAAATAAATCTCCAGCATGTGTATTGGTGGTGTTCGAAAACATATATTATATTGTCACTATATAACTCAAACTTTTGCGAAAAACACTCATATTTTAAGAAATGTGCGCATGAGATGATTTGAAAGACTAATAATGAAGAGCAGATTACATTAAGAAAGAAATATGTATAATTATCTTTCGTCTAACGCAGTGTATTCTTCATACAACGTTCACAGAAGTAACGAATAGTACACAGAAAACTGCCAGAATAGCAAACATTCGTTTCGGTACATTTTTCAGTTTTAGAGGAATATCATTTTGTCACTCAATAGATCTTCATTGTATTAATTGTAATAATTAATTAATTGCATTGTAATAATTTTTTCAAATATACAATTTGTCCGATTTGTTACGATTCAAGCAGGAAGCTTTAAGTTAAATTTACTATGCGCACGAATAACATGAAACAATTGAATGTTTGTAATATTGAAAAATTAAAACTTTGTATGGAAAAAGACTTACAATGTTTTTAAGTACACGTTGCAAAGGTTGCGATAGCTCAGTGGCATCGTTACAGTTTTCCCTGTAACGTTACTGACCGCGAGACCCTAGAGTTCGAGTTCCGACGTTGGCGGATGTTCGACTGTGGTTACATATGTAGGTCGAAAAACTTTGGAGCCGTTTTGAAGAAAAGTTTGAAAATGCTTCCCAGGGGCTTCAAATAAATTACCCCAAAATTTAAAGAATTATTTTCAAAATCGCAGGGCCTCGATTCGGGCCAGATCGTTAATGGAAAATTAGTTTTGACCAAAATTCTACGAATAGTTTACACACTAGTGTTCACAGAGAAACAGACAGACAGACCAGCGGACACATGGACGGAGAGACGGACGTTTTGAACGGACGTGCGAACAACACTCTCTTGGTAACTTAAGACCCCAAAACGTGTAATTCCATTAAATTCTCGACATCGATTTACTGCAACATTACATACATACCTCTCTAAATATTACTTTTGTTACTCCGAATGTTTACGAGAAAGTAAAAATAAATATATAAATAAAAGGGTCCCACCAACTATGGACCACCCCTACAACTTCTAAACGGTTCAGGATATCGAAATGAAGTGTTTGCTAAATAATGCGGAATCATGGGGCAAGTAACGAGCCGTAGAGAAATTATATATAATATTTTTAATTTTAGAGAAATTTAATCATCTTCGACTTTTTAAATGGAACTATATATTTTTATCACCAGCAATGGATGGACCATGAAAAGAGGATTAAAATGATGTATCATTTGCTAATATTTTGATAGTAACTTGAGTATAAAATTAGGCTTCCTGACATGTGATTTTGAATGAAACGGGTAATCGTGTAGCAGATCTTGCAACTCTCGCTTTTGGGGAAGGTGGCCATCACGACGTCTAGACTGTTGCGTCTTGACTGAGAGGGGTGGCAGTGGGGGATAAGAGGCATAACTCTCACACTCCTCTCTTCACAAAACAGTATCATTGTGGCGAAGGCCACCTTCCCAAAACGGCGACTGTTGCAAAGCCTACCCGTTTACTTGAAAATATGATGCCAAAAAATCTAATTTTATACTCAAATTACTCTTAAAATACTAACATATGATAAATCATTTTATTCCAATATTCATGATGATAACATTGCTGATGAAAAAATATATAGTTCAATTTAAAAAATCAAAGATGATTAAATTTCTCGAAAACTAAAACTATTATAGAGAATTCCTCTACCAGCATGTTACCTGCCCCAAGATTTTGCATTGTTCAGCGAAAACTGCAACTCGATACCCTGAGCCGTTTAGAAGTTATGGGGGGTGGTCCATATTTGGTGGGATACCCGGTATCATATAAACATTAGAAACCCTATGTGACATGATCGATGATAAATGAAAGCGATTGCTGTATACTAAGCGAATGAATAGGGATGTCTAAATACATCTCGTAGTGGAAACCTCGAAATGTTTACTTTTCATAGCGTCAACTTCGTGTAGCTATATTTTCTTAATTAAACCCCAAAATATCCAAGTAGTTATTTCAAATTAAATAAAACTACAATTTAATGGACAATAATACTAACCTGATATGACTTTCTACAAACAATTATGAGATGTGAACTTCATCCTAAGTTTTCATCCTAAATCGTTACTTTGAATTTTAACGATTATGTTAATGTTTGCTGCTCAGAGACACGGAGCACGCTCGAAAGAAAACAATAAGTAAACGAAATTGAGGATATTATGATTATTATGTCGTAGTAGCTTCATTGTTGAAATGACGACTGATTCTTTCATATGAGATTTTCTGTGTTTCATGAAGATGACCTCGGCGTATACGTATTTCGAAGACGTGTAAACTTCCATGATTTTGACGCGATAAGCGATGACCTCAAACAATCCACTTAGATTCAGAGGGTAGTGTCAAAAATCATTGGCGTGTTAGTGTCGAATGGAAAAGAATGCGTCTAGGAATTGTTCTGAACTTGGAATAATTGAATTTTAAAAACATGTTTATTTGCAAACTTTGCACCTTCATTGAAATTTACTTAACTGCATACGTAAGTTTACATTACATTACGTTAGTTCACCGCGTTAGGAACTTCAAATGTATTTGCCGGAGAAACTAAGCGAGCCGTTGCTAAACGGCTTGTAGAAAAGCTTAACGTGGGAACTGCCAAAAAAATAGTTGTCATAACATGCTAATTTTTTATAAACAATTACGTATCTCGAAAAGGAAAGAAAGCGCTAATCCGATTGCGGAATTTTACATCTCATTTAAAGGCAATTTTAAAAAGCAATACGTTTTTTGTAAAATTTAAAAATTTATAAACAATTTCCAAATTTTGCAATTCTAAAGTGGGAAGGGTTTTCTGATGTCCCAGAACCAAAAACTGCGAATTAACAATTTTGCAACAATTAACAATTTTATAAACAAATCGGAAATGTGCGCTATTCCTGCCGGGGAGTGTCCCCAAATTGCCCCTGATTTGATGATAGCAAAATAACAATTTTGACATGAGATGCAAATTAATTGCTTAATATCTAGTTTAATTGTTACTTTAATTATAAATATACAGCTGGTCTTTGAATTTTACTTTCTTTTATTGAAATGGTTCCCTAGAAGTCCTAAAGATTCGAGGAAGACAGTATTTTTCATTTTTGCAAATGTAATATACATATGAACAATTGAAAATATGCAATTATAATCGTTTTCCTTATCGCAAAATTCTGTAGTAAACTGGTCATTTGATAAAGTTCATAAATTGCGTTTGGACAAGAATATTGGAATTTAAATATCTATAAGAACGTAATTGTTCTAAAATTAGTGTTATTTTATCTGATATCAATGTAATTTCTTCAAAAAGAATTGTGTTAACAGTAGTTAAGTGCTATGAGTTCATATATATTTCAATGAATTTACTTTCATGTTCATACAAGTGTTTCTTTCATGTATTTTTCATTTGAAAATACTTCCACATCTGAACTGGCGGCGCCCGCCATTTTGTACGACGTAATTTTGTTAGGGCACTCCCCCCTGCGTTGAGATTGGCTACGATGGTTTGTGAGGCTCCGCCTGCGACGTTTCGTCATGACAAGGGCTGACCAAGCCGTGCAAATGCTGAACTTAGCCGCAGACGGTCGCGATCAATTTATGTTTCCAGTACTGTACGTACACTGCTGAAGAGAAGAAATAAAATACTTTCGTACGACACTACAATAAATTAAATATTTTAATCAAAAATGGTCTTCATATCAAACTACGAAGAATATAAAAAAATGATTTGTACTTTCTCGCACTTACTTGGTAAGAAGATTACTTTCTCGCACTTACTTCGTAATAAGAGTAGGTTGGGTACTTGTGCGCCTGAAAACAGCGAATTTTCGGCAGAAAATCTCTTATTGTCGGGTGCTAATAACGAAAAAGTAGATAAATCCTGTTGCTGTAAATTACTTCCTCTAATACGTGGTGTAGCTAGAATCCATGTGTAGTGGATCCTTGATACCGAAACATCGATTGACAGTGAAATCTGTACGTCTGGGAGTCTGTACGTCCGTCCGACCGTCCGTCTGTGGTTAGGCTAAGGCCAATATCCTCCCGTTCAGCCAATATCCTCCAAAACTGATATTCTTCGATCGATCGGAATGAACTCGAGGCTTTGGGAGTTTGAAACACATATTTTGATTTTTGTGAGTACTTTACACGAAGCTGCAACATTTTCAAAATTTTCTCAAAACTTGCTCCACATTTTTTATTAAACTTCGACCTCGGACAGCATAAACGACGCTTAAGTAAATATGTTCCTTAAAGTCATATCTTGAAATAAGATCATGTACAACACAAATGAGCAGTTTTCGCATAAATTTGCGCGAAATATAAGCAATTTTTAATTTTCTAAACAATGTTTTTCTTTCTAAAACGGCACCATTTTTTCTTTACATTTTATCCTCGTATGTATCAAGGGACGGTAAAAATATGGTTCTAGTCCCATTTTCGGCGAACTCTCTGTATGTACGAAAATTGCAAAAAGTTAACATTTCAAAAACGCAATTCTTCTTCTTCTTCTTCTTCTTCTTCTTACCGGTTTCTTAACCGCTACTTCAGTTTTCCGACGCCTAATCTTTTTTTCCAGTCTTCTCTGTTCTTCCAGGTATCAGGAGGTAATTTCCAATCCTAGATTATCTTTTTGATCTGGTCGTTTCACCCTGGTCTTGGTC
Source organism: Teleogryllus occipitalis (assembly GCA_011170035.1). Taxonomy (NCBI): domain Eukaryota; kingdom Metazoa; phylum Arthropoda; class Insecta; order Orthoptera; family Gryllidae; genus Teleogryllus; species Teleogryllus occipitalis. Next base: position 282,982 of record BLKR01001479.1, read on the forward strand.
TTCCTCGTTTTCTCCTTTCACTTGGTTGCCATTCTAATATCTTTTGGGGAGTCTTTTATCGTCCATTTATTGTACATGTCCAAACCAAGTAAGTTGTTTCTTTTCAATTGCCTCTATAATATCATTTGCAGATTCATTATTTCCTTAACAAGTTCATTTCTAATTCTCTCTTTTCTAAATGTTGTTGCAGTTCTTCAGAAGGAATCCATTTCCAGGGCTCTCAATTTTTTCTGTTGTTCCGGAAGTTGCCATATTTCTGCTCCCCACAACATAACACTTTCAATCATACATTTATATATTCTAATTTTCGTTTTCTTACTTATATTTGAATACCATATCACTGAATTCAGGACTCCTAAAATTTTTCTTCCTTTCATGTGTTGGATTTCACATTCCTTTCTATAAAAACCCGGTTTCCCAAGTACTTTATGTCCTTTGTTGTTCTTATTATTTTTACAGTTTCCGTAGTTTTCCATACCTGTAACACCGCACTAACATATATTTCAAAGAGGGTAGGTGACAAACAGCATCCTTTCCCTAGTCCTTTTGATATAGGAAATGTTTGGGTCCGGTGTTTTCCAACTTTCACTTCTCCCTTTTGATTTATATACAATTCCTTCGCCGCATTTATTAATATTTTATTTATATTACTTTTATTCATA